>VZRQ01003018.1:14481-37191 GCA_013397975.1 Machaerirhynchus nigripectus | reverse complement strand
AAAAAAAAAAAAGGGAACAAAAATATTTCTGAGGCCTTGAAAAGAAATGAATGTTTCAATTAAAGAAATATCTTCAGAAACAGGAAGAAGGATAAGAGAGATTGAGAAATTTCCTGCAGTTGGGAAGGTGCATCATCTCAGGTAATGATTCTTTTCATTTTTTATCAGTTTTTAAGTTTCTTTAGCTATAAAGCAAAACTAAGAAGCCAATTTTACTTATGATACCTCCATAGCCAGATTAAAATTATCTGGCCAAATACTTTCAGTATTTTCATGTCTCTTCTGCCCAAAACTTACTTTTTGAACATTTCCTATCAATTAGGAGAAACATTCAACAGGGTCTTACTACAGTCCCACCAAACTGCAAGAGTACTTTTTACAAGCAGCTGACCAAGCTACAGGAAGCAGACACCTGAGTTATCCCCGAGGTATTGCCTCAAGGGCAACTCTTCCAGTGGGAAACAATTTCTGGAACACACCAAAATCTCTTAGGCAGAAGTTACCGCACTGCTAACACTGAAAGGAGCTAAATGTACTTTTTTCATTACCATTACTGAGCTGCTCCGTTCAGATTCATGACGGACCAGGAGAGCTCAGGTTTTTAAACCACGCCTTGAACTCCAGCGTCACGGGGCAGGCAGATTATCTCCCTGCTGCTGGCTAATGAAAGCCATTTTTATCTCGCAGGGCTGGACTCTGCAGTCCCCTGACATCCAGTGCCATCGTGTGGAGACACGAATTGTTACTCTCTGGATGCCTGAGAGGAAGTTCTTCTAGGGACCAAGCACTACATTCACTTAAATTCTTGTATTTGCAATAATGAAACAATTTTTTTTGTTTTTTGAAATTATTTTTGGGGGAAAAAACCCACATTAATAAGGTTCTTGGCAGTTAAAGTTTCCTTGGCTATTAAGAACCTCCTTAAAATTCCTCAGATCTGTACTGCTAGCTGCCACGTCTTCCCCCTGTGTTAAAACACAAGAACCTTTTCTAAAACACAGATAGAATCTCTTTTTCTCTAATTTTCTAAAATTAAAGCATCACCCACTGGAGTTTATTTGGTAATATAATTTTCAGTGCCTTTTCTCAAGGACAAAGAGACAGTTTCCTTCCTCAAGAAGAAAAAAAAGAAATCAGTTTTATCTTTCAATCACATACAAATACACACACACAAACATTCATGTGCACACACACACAAACACACACACACAAACATTCATGTGCACACATACACAAACACGCACAAAAATATTCAACCTTGAGACAGAATCTGGGGGAGATGATGGTCTCCTTGTGGTCACCAGCATTTTGACCCCCCTGAGGTGGGAGCTCCACCCTGGTGGGTTCCAGACTGAATGGTGGCCTGGAGGCAAATCCATATGAAGAAGCAGAAATAAAAGAAAAAGAGTAGTTTGTGCTCACTTGCAAATTGTCAGAAGTTCTAAATCTGGATGGAAAACACAGGTGACAGGCGAGTGTCCTGTTAGCAAATGTCAGGTGCTGCATGGCGCTGACCCCTTCTGCCCCACGTGTTTCCCACCAGAGAACAAACACACTTGGCTTTGGCACAGCAAGTTTTCCAGGGAGGTCAAAACGACCTTCAAAAAAGCGGGCTATCTTTAAAGCAGGTCCATGATGCTTATCAGAATCCATCACTGAGCACAGCAACAGCACATCAACTTTATTCAAAATGATACCCTTTGGTCTGTCTCACTGCTGCGGCCCAAACATCCAATTTGGAGGTATAAACCAAAGAAAACAAGTGGTCGTGTCTCACCAAGCGTTAAAGAGCCCAGGAAGTAACCACGATTTGCCACGTGACTTTGGCAGGAGCTCTTTTAATTAAACAGGCAATGAATTACGATCAGGTCTGTACGCTGGGAGAAATGCAATCTGAAATGAAACCTGAAATGCTTCCCCAAATGCATACAACCACTATGCAAAACGTGCACAGAAACAAGCAGAGAAGCAGGAATTCTACATTTGTCTTACTCTGTCTCTTCTCAGACATGGAAGCATTGGCAGCATCTCTCATGTCTGAAGCAAACAGGTTACCACCCCATTTAGCAACGTCCTAATCAAACCACTGAGACACTTTTGAGGACTTGCTGATGGTAAACCAGTGGGGTCTTTGTGCTAATCTGGATTAGTAGAAGAAAAGCACAGCAAAGCTAGCTCTCCTTCACTTCTGCAGAAACTTTCCTTCTCTTGAAGCCCAAGGCACCATGAATTCTTGTGTGCTACAGCTTAGAACTGTTCTTGCAACACAATCTCTTCTACACAGCTCTTATAGTTTAGGAGAAGAAAAAAGGCAAAGTATTCAAATCAGTAGGCTGATTTGCCTTCTTTATACATACACTTCTTTATATACCACAGAAAATATACCACAAAAATTAGTATTTATAAATATGATCATATACATATATGTGTGTGATGAAGGTAATAGAAACAGCTGGGCTGCTTGATGAGAACACAATTTCTGCCCTGTTTTGCCCAAGTTTCTGTGGCCACTTGTTTTGGTGGGCCAGTTTAAACAGGGTCAGTTTAAACCAGGCCAGTTATTACCAGGTCCTCAGGACTGTGTCCATGGTAACTAAACCAGGAGGATTCTTCGTTAAAGAAGCATCCATGAACTAGTCTCTAGGCAGCACTTAAATCAGTAAACAAGCAGAACTGAGGAAGAGGCTGAAGCACAGCCCTGCAGTGTGTTTGACCCATGGCACACTCTGTGCTCTGCCTCATGATGCAGAGGGGCCAATGCCTAAACCAGAAATTAATCTGGCTACTGCTATTAACAGACAAAAAAAATATTTTTACAAATACCCTCAGCATCCAAAGGAGGGCTGAGGAGAATCTTGGTTAGATTCAGGGGGAAACACAGTGACACAAAAGGCTGAGGTGGGGTACCTACCCTCATGAAATGGAAATAATGAAATGAAATCCCCATAATCCAAGCAGGAGGAGTCAGTAATGTGCTACGTGGGTTGTGTTTAACTTGTGACACAAGCCTGTGGGGCTGCATGGGATGCACCCCAGGATACTGAAGGAGCTGGTGCAAGGCCTCACTGAGCCACTTCCATCCCTTTACCAGCAGTCCTGGCAAACCAGGAAGGTCCCAGGTGGCTGGAAGTTGGCAAACAGGACACCACCTCCAAGAGGGCCAAAAGAAGGATCTGGGGAAGCACAGGCTGGTGGTGTGAGGTACAGCCAGGGGAAGTGCTGGGTCCTGCCCTTGGGTCACAGCAACCCCCTGAAGCTCCAGGCTGGGGGAAAAGTGTCTGGAAAGCTGGAAAAGGCCCTGAGGGTGCTGGTGACAGCAGCTGGAGATGAGCCCAGGGGTGCCCAGGTGGCTAAGAAGGCCACTGGCCCCTGGGCTGTCCCAGCTGTGGTGTGGCAGCAGGAGCAGGGCAGGGACTGTCCCTGTGCTGGCACTGCTGAGGGGCCACCTCGAGTGCTGGGGACAGCTCTGGGCCCCTCACGGCAAGGAACTGAGGGGCTGGAGGGTGTCCAGGGCAGGGAACGGAGCTGGGAAGGGGCTGGAGCCCCAGGAGCAGCTGAGGGAGCTGGGAAAGGGGCTCAGCCTGGAGAAAAGGAGGCTCAGGGGGGCCCTTGTGGCTCTGCACAACTCCCTGACAGGAGGGGGCAGCCGGGGGGGTCGGGCTCTGCTCCCAGGGAACAGGGGCAGGAGGAGAGGGAACGGCCTCAGGCTGGGCCAGGGGAGGCTCAGGGTGGATATTTGGGAAAATTTCTTCACTGAAAGTGTTGTCAGGCACTGGAACAGGCTTCCTGGGGAAGTGGTGGAGCCACCTCCCCCTGTACAAGAACGTTTTAAGTCACTGAGGCTATGTTCACCTAATATCTGCATGTATCACATGCCTTCTGTTTTCTCATTTTAAACTTCTCAGCAGCTCTGGTTGTGCAATAGCAAAAGAACAGCCCTTGGCTTCAGCTGAAGAGGACACAGCAGATTTATGCAGGTGTTTGTGCTCAGCAGAGAGAGACACACCAGATACACTCAGCTGCTCTATCTGCAACCCTTCACACAGGAGTCTGGCACCTCTTGTGAGTTCTCTTTTTTTTTGCCCTTGGTATCCCTCAAGTGGGTAACTACAGGATGGCTTTCAGGGTAGCTCACCTCCCTTTCAGAGAAGTACAAAGAAAATACACAGTCAAGGATTACACATCCACAATGTAAAATGCCAAAATGCTTTCAGCCCAGTACATGGCATATGCAACCCATAAAATAATATGGAATTAAAGCACTACAGCTGATCATGAATAGTGCTAAATGCAAGCACTGAGGGAAGATGTGTAGAAGACAGTTACATCCTTCAGCAAGAAACATTTCCCTCGCACGATACAAACAAAAGAAAAATATATGCACTGAAATGGTATTATTTTATCTGGTTTATTCACACCAGATTATTAAACTTTGCTAGAATTTTCCCCCACAAGCAGCAATTTTCTGAGTAGGCACTTTGGTTTGAAAAAACCCTCAGCAACAACACATCTTTCATTAAAAAACTAAATTTAAAGGTGATTAGGCAATGCCACAGTTGGAAGGACGCGGCAGAGGCAGGACATTCTGCCCAAGTCCACCCTGAAAACGTGTCAACACTGACTGGAAGGATCTGCTCTCACAGAATGGTGTTTATTCAGCTCTTCTTTCTCATGCCAGATGAGTTCAGCCGGCACCAAGCAGAAGGGTGGGTTTGATCACAGCCAGTGAGCAGGTGGATTAATTTCTGGGGAAATTCTGGGCAGCATTTGAACTCTCAGTTCTCAAAACCAAGAGAAATCTGCAAGCTTAGGTTTCTGTGGGCTTTATTAGACATTTTTTTAGATGTGGATTCAAACCCAGTTTGTTTGTTTTGCCATACCTCAAAAGTCAAAACAAACGGTGAAGAAAACACTTTTTTTTTCCTATTCAATTAAGAGTATGGGAGCAATGATTTGGTAATAAGACAGTTTTACAGAACTTGGGAAAAAATCTCTCATGACCTGCTGTCTTTCAATGAAATAAAACCAAAATCATGAAAACATGGAGCTACCTTATCAGCCCACGTGAACTGCTGTTTCAACTTATGTTAATAAAACAACACTGATTTAAACTAGCAAAGGACTGAGACTGA
Organism: Machaerirhynchus nigripectus; assembly: GCA_013397975.1. Lineage (NCBI taxonomy): Eukaryota > Metazoa > Chordata > Aves > Passeriformes > Dicruridae > Machaerirhynchus > Machaerirhynchus nigripectus. The sequence continues at coordinate 32,059 of VZRQ01003018.1, read as the reverse complement.
CTAAAACCAGTCATGTTTCATTCCACAAAAGAGTGAGGGGTGGGCTTCCTTATCAAGGAAGCGGAGAGAAGGTTGCATATAGGGAATGTAAACAGGCTGCAGTGAGAGGAAACTAAGATTAGCAGAATAAATTAAACAGATAACTGAAAAATGCTGCAGAAGTCTTTTGTGGGCAAAATGATAAAACTTTCACAGCAGGAGAAACTTCATTACTAGAAATGAGTCTAAGAAAAGGCAGCACTCTTTCTGCTTCCTTTGCCTGAAGGTATGCATCCAAACCCATGACTTTATGCAATTAATGTGTGGACTTTGCCAATACTGCTTCATATGCATCAGATAATGGGACAAAGCATACCATGCTTATTTTATCACACTTACAGCCTTCTAAATATTGGGCCGTTCACTTCTGCAGATATTCTGAGAACCACAAATGAAAAGAACCAGGTAACAGTGCAATTATTGATTACAGCACCTCCCATTATGCTGAAAATATTCTCCTGCCCTTTCCTCTTCAGACACAGGTTAGTTGGTTTTTTTAAGGTTTAATGCATTTTATCTGCCTTGCATGTGTGTAACTCCGTTATCCCACAGCAACATGCCAAATCCACCTCTTTTATTACTATACTTACAATCAGTAATAATATTATTTTATTGTAGTATATTATTTATTACGTGTTATTGTTATTTTTATTGTTATTATATAACTGGTCTGCCTGGGAACTCTTTCTAAGCCTGCTGCTCTGCCAGATACTGTTTTTCACCTCTTGTTGGATGGCACAGCTATTCAGAATCCCACTACTGGTCAAAACACTTACACAAAACTCAATTTCCTGCAGTTTTCCGAGAACCTGCAGAACATTCAGCACTTACTCTGCAACAGTTGCTCCTGCAAGTGTAGGGATTACGTAATGAAAGCGACCCCTGAGTACTGCACATTCAATGTGTTACTGTAAAAGCAGATAAAACAGGTGATACTTGAGGAAAAAATAAATTAGGGGCCTTCTCACAGCGGTGAACTCAACTGCAGGGCATGAATACACAAACATTCAAGCTAAGGCAAGTGAAAACTTTCAAAACTCCAGAGAACTCTTGATGGAATACAGAACTAAGCTGAGAGAGGTACTCGACTGAGCGGTTCAATGCATTACTCACAACAAAGCTACAGCAGTAGCTAATTTTCAGTTTGAGCTTTATCAAACACAGTTTGCACTGACCTGACAAAATAGATTAAAACAAGTTTGAGAGTTTTGATACATATTTTCCAATACCAGATTTTTTTATTAAAAAAGAAAAAAATTGCATTCACTCGTGTCATGGAGCATCCTTTAACAGGAAGCATGTTTTTGTGGTTGACACAAAAAAAACCCTAAGCATAACACAGAATTCCATGAAACTTTGTGTTTAAAGAGCCAACATAACCTTGGAAAACTGACTCACCTGTGTTCTCCTTTTATGAGGTCCTTCCCTGTTTTACAGACAAGGCCACAGCTACATTTGCTCACACACGCAGGATGCAAAGATAGCTGGAAATCATTTTTTCAACACCAAATATTTTTTCCTGTATCCTTGACACTGCATCTCCTTTAATTCCAGTACATGAAAAATCCCTGTGTTAGCTCAGAAGCAGCTGAGTGGTTTTGGACCTGTTACTTCTCTGCAGCAGTGTGCATTCCCAATTTAACTGACAGGTCATAGTCTGGCCACTTTGCAGAATCAGCTGGCTGGAGTATCCAAAGCTTTGACAGAATTCTGCACAATGAGATGATAAACCAAACCAATTGGCCCCTTTGCCTTTCAGGAACTCTAGATCCATTCACCATTTTTTTGTAGGAATAGTTTTCCCTGAATTATGTAACTACAGGTGGAACAGAGCCATGAAGTCAAAGCCAAATAGCTCCAAGACTCATGATGTCACAATGTGAGTTCTGTATAGGTAACAGGCAGATTTAATTGTTGAAGTTAAAGTCCAGTTTGAAGCTATTTTAATCTTGCTTTCAAGTCTGTTAACAACTTTTCATGGGATACAGAATGTTTTAATTTACTACTTGTTCCTGTGTGTGCTAACAGTAGGAAATAAAGAGTAGTTTTTTTGTTTTTTTTTTTTAAATTTGCTTGGTCAAAATTATTAAATGTAATTGTAAACTAGACACACAGAGTTGTATGTTTCAGAGTGAACAGTATTCAGTGATAGTGTCCTACTTTCATCTGCAAAGCTTACTGCTATAAAAAAAGGCGATACTGTTAGAAATATCCTTAATAATTGTTATAAAAATTCTCCTTTTCACAGGTTTATACTTGGAGAAGTCCTTCAGAAATTTCCCACTTGAAAAACACCCTCTGAAAAACCTCCCCTATGCTGCATGGACAGGTAAACATCAAAAACCACTTGTAAACTTCATTAGACAGAGATATAGAATCACAACTGGGCTAAATGTCTCTGCTGCAGGATTTGCATGTTAGTGTTTGTGCTCTTCTAAAGCTGGCCAAAATCAACAGTAGCAGACACGAGTTATTCCATTTTCCTGATATCTCAACTACCCTCTACCATCTCCTACATCCAGGACATTGAATAAAAACCAATTAAGCTCCTCTACCTTTTCCTCCTCTAGGCATTCCTGTTTCTCTGGTACTCTCCTGATTGCTTTCACATCCTCCCGAACTCTATTCCTTCCTTTGCCCTCTTCTGCCACTCCTCACTGCCTTGCCCAAATTGGGCAGGTGTCTAAAGAAGGTGTCTGGTATTATTTCTAAAAGCCTTTTTTTAAAGGAGAACATGCTGGAATATATATGAGCAGTTATTGAGGCTGTTTTGTTCCTGATTTTGGACCAAGATGTTCCAGGAAACTGTAATTGCTGTTCCATCAGACCCCACATGTCCCATCCCTTCCTCACAGACATTTAGGGCCAATCTTGAGAGGGGCAGCTGGGTGAAAGCTATCAGACTAATTTCAACAGAAATGTGTGAGGAATTTTATAGCCATGTTTTTTCTAACAGAGCAAAGATATTCTGAGCAGTGCTGTGATGCAAAACTGGGGCCAAGCACAGTGCAGGATCTTCTCAACAAAAGCAGTAGCAAGCGCAGAGCTAATGAGCTTTTAGCAGTATTTCAAAGAATCTCAGTTTAAGGGCCTCACAGATCTTCTTAATGTAATGCAAACTCGAAGAGCTTGGCTGTTTTTTATGTGACACACATTTCAAAAAATGGTAGTATAATAGCAATATATATTGCAGCTTTCTTGACCTTTTCTGACACTCATATTGGAGTAAACACAGCAGAAATGGCTTCTGCATGAGAACTGTCCTTGTGTAACCAAAGTTACATGTCCAAAATGTTTCTGCTTTTCTAAGTTGATCTCAATATAAATTTAACACGGGAGAGTGGTGTCTTACCTGTTGACCTTCCTCTTCTATTACTGCCCACAACACAACCCTGGAGGTGGCAAAAAGCTGAACTGCTTCCCATAACTTGGTTCAGAATTCAGCCACGTAGCTCAGACCCTGAGCAAGGCCTCCACTCAGGAAGCAATTTCAGAGTTTTTAGCCTCCCAGATCATACCCCAGACATTTTTCCTTCCCTTGGCCTCTCAGGGAAGCAGCTGAGCTTGTGGAGTTCATCTGAGGATGCTGCAATCTGACCATGTAAATATGATTTTGATAAAAAAATGATCACCATCTGTATTAAAAAACAAGCCTTTAAAATAATTGCAATTCTCTAGGGAAAACATTTATTCAACTGCTTTACAGAGTAAGCCAATTAAGGCCAAATATATTACTTGGAAATAGGCTTTCACTGGATACAAATATGAGCTGGTTTAACAGTATATTGTATACAAAATGTTCTTTGAAAGCTTCTAAGAAAGGTAAAGGCGGAGCAATATAAGCTGAAAAACTGCTTCTTTAAGGCAAACAAAAAGTATTTGTTTATTCTTTGTTTCTTAGAAAAGTATTATTACCAAAATATTTTCTTCACAATTACTTCCGTATTTCTAAATAAAGATTTAAGATTGTGTGAGCATGGATGGAGGATATTTATAGCCACCAAAAAAAAAAAATCAGACACCACTGAAAACTTACATGAGAAACAGTGAGCTCATGACATCAAGAAAGCATTTAGACTTAGAAGTGTTCAGAAAACCCAGAATAGCAAAGCAAGTGATACACACATCACCATTTTCCATAATCAAATTACTCAAAACTGTAACTACAGAGAAAAAATTACATAATTACATTTAACAGTTGGAAGTTTGGAAGCACGGGAGTAAATCATGTTTTTGAAACTACCGAGATGATTTCATGTGGCGAGTGTAGTACCTGACCTAAAACCCACTGAAGCAACTTGAAATTTTGTCTGTGGTTCTTCAACTGGCCACGGATTTCATTACTCTTATGTAAAAAGCAGAAAGATGCAGCATAGAAAATGAGAATTCAGAATTATTTAGCAACGACTTCAACTTACAGGGCATGGATTTGTGCTCTTCTTCAGCAGCTCAGTGTTATGTGCTGTAGAGACTACTTGGTATCGCTCCTGAGAACTATATACAGACACCAAACCAATGAGGTGTTAAGTATCCCCTAAACACATGCCCCAAAAAACACATGTAATACAGAATGTAGTCTCTCTGGATTGAAATGCATATATAACACACATGTTATGCTGTCAACATGTTTGTATTACTAATATAATAGAAATAGCTAAACAAATATCCCCTTTAGAAAGAATACTAACTAACTATCTCAGCAAATGCTTGGTAAGGTGTCACGTCACAGCACACTCCAGTTAAAAAACTGTAATGCTGCCTGGACCAGTCATAAATACATGTTTGTTTTATGAATCATCCTGGAAATCACGTATTAGCTAAAAACTGCAATTGCTCACTTCCACTCCTGAAAATCGCCTTCACTTCTCAAGAAGTAGAAACGGTTTAGAGTTAAAATCACAAATTTGTTGTCGCTGAGGATCGGAACGCGCGGCCTTCACTTCAATCCTACAGTCAACCCCAGCACTGCCTGGTGTGAGGGTGTCACTGCTGTCACACGGTCCTGGGTGGCAGCTGCTGTTTGTACATCCCTGCCAGGGCCTTGGCCGCGCTGTAGATCATCTGCCGGCGGGACATGCCGGTGAACACCGCGTGCCAGTCCGTCCTGTTCACGTTCAGCACGCTCTTCTCCAGCACCTCGCCCACCGTCACCAGCAGGCCTGACCACCTCAGGTTGTAGTCCTGAGGAGTGAGGCTCTTGGCCTGCGTGAAACAGTTTGAGAAGCGATTACTGAAACTGTTTGGAATTGTTAGACTTGCTCGTATCTTCAGCACTAGCCAACTTCTGCAAGGAATCATTCTTGTACCAACAGGCGAATTAAAGCGTGTGAGAATCAAATTTCAGCCTGCCCCATAGTTTGCCTAGCCAATTTTTTGGATTTCTATGTATCATGACCCAAGCAACATCTGAAGAGTATAAATTAAAACAGGATACTTAAGAAAGTAAAGACATACTGCCATTATTAGGAAGAAGTTTTGTTCTTTAAAACAGCCGACAGATGGAATCAATAAAAATATGTATTCATACAATTTCATTCAATTTCATTCATACAATTCATACAATATCATTCATCCTCAGCCTGGATTGATCCTGGAGTTGCTCTGATCCAGGGGCACCACCAGCAATTGGCCTTGTTAAACCTCATGAGATTCTTATGGATCCATTTCTCAATCTTGTCCAGGTCCCTCTGGATGGCCCTGTCCCTCAGGGGTGTCACTGCACCCTCAGCTTGGTGTCACCTGCAAACCTGCTGAGGGTGCCTTCATCCCTCTATGTCATTAATGAAGATATTAAATCACACTGGTCCAAATATGGACCCCCTGAGGGACACCACTGGTCACTGATATCCGTCAGGACACTGAGCCATTGACCAGGACCATTCAACCAATTCCTTACTCACTAAACACTCCACCCATAGAATCCACCTCCAATTCAGACTGGGGGACCATGTCCAAGACTTACAAGTCCAGACAAATGACATCTGTAGCCCTTTCCTTGTTCTGCAATTGGAACCAGAAGGGGAACAGTGGGGGAAGTATCCCTGCATTTCTCTGGTCTGATGCTCATCCTGGGCATCCTTCCTCATACAGATTTTAATTTGGGTTAGTCTGTGTCCAGTGCGTGTACAGCAGATCAAGTTCAGCAGTGTGTTCCAGCCCTCCTAAAACTACTGTCTTTCGACAGTAACAGCATATATCAGTTTTTCAGAACATGCAGAATAGCTTGGGTTGGCAAGAGGGCTTTAAAGATTTTTTCCTGTTTTCCTCTGCTGTTTTTGGGAAGCATTCTTTAAAACTAGAGAGACAGAGCCGCATTTCTCCTCTTGCCACTCATCAGCTTTTCGAAGCTGTAAGAACTCAGGAAAATGTGAACTAAAACCAATCCCACAAATGCTCACTTTACTGAAATAGGTGCTACTGAAAGAAACCCCGAAGTTACTATTTTGTTCTCCCAAAACAACATCTGCGGATCAAACCCCACACAGTTTTGGTTATAAATTCTTCACAGAAACATTTATTTTAAAAGAGTTAACTAAGGCATGACTCTTCTCTGCTGTCAGGCAACATGCAGTGACTGGAGTAATTCCCAGTCTGTGCCCAAAGACAAATAAACCACCTAATCAAAAACTCCTACTGGTGATATTTCAGAACTGCACACTACTGCAGTTCATCCCATCATTTCCAATCAGATGAACCATGGTATTTCCAAGATTTACATCTTTTGATTTCAGAATTTTACAGCCTCGTCAGAATAGCACACTTGAAATCAGCCTTGTCTTTTAGGTGGAACTCTGTATGTTCTAACGGGACTTAAGTCCAAGCATTGACCTGGAGAATAGGAATCTTTTGTTTTTAGGAATGAGTTTTGTTTTCAGGAACGAGTTTTCAGAGAGTACAGTATACTGCTTGCTTGGTTAGTATTTCTTCCTCTTAAATAGAAAGTAAAACTTGTGCTCCAGAGTGACAGATATTGCAGAATGAGACTCTTGATTAAGAAATGCTTTACTATACAAGCCTGAAGATTTTTAGGTAATACAGAAACATGATGCAAAAATAGTTTGTATCCTCATTCCATAAATGAAAATGTTTAAGTGGAGTAACTGCCAGTGAGAACTGACATCATAACTAAAATTAATGCTTCAGTCTTGTGTCTCAGCTGTTAACATTAAGGAAACTGCAAACTCACCTGCTGAACATACTGCAAAGGCACTGGTGTCGCTTGGGTAAATGCTTCCAGGTGAATTCCATGAATTGGATCCTCAATAATCAGACATCCAATGTCAAACCACCTGCAGTGATGTGAAAATTGTTATATTTCTGAGTACTGAGTATCACTCTGCTGAAAACCAGCATGCTAGAAGTTGCATTATGAACATTTTACAAGCTCTATTACAGAGGTAGTAATAATGTAATAATGAGAGTCATAACGTGGTATTTTTCAAGTGAAATTTACATGTGTCAGTTTTCATATATCTCTCTCTCTCTCTCTATATATATATCTCATAATAAATGCGTGTAGAACACATAAAATACATAGAAATACAAATTACATGAAACTGACAAATCAAAGAAACAAAGAAAGCTGGTGGGGTGGGTGTGTGGGCAGACATAATCCCTTGGCCACAGTTATTCTGCTACAGTTTTCATTAAATCTTTCAAAGAACATTTCTCATTAAAACAACCTTCCCTAACAATTTGAAAGAAATTAATATATTTATCATTCATGTTCAACATTCAGAAGATTTTTTGGTGGGCCTAATGCTGTCACAATCATTTAAGTGATTTATTCAGAGAAACATTTATGCCTGTCTGGGCTACATTAGCTTCTTGAATTTAAACTAAGAGTTTAGTGGAGCCAGACAGGAAGAAGCACTTCCATTGTGGTTGTAGTAGGGAACAGAGCACTGGAATGCTCTGACTTTGAACTACTAAAGGCTGCTGAGAAAGATTCACGGTTAAATGTAACTTCCTTCCAATTAATAAAGAAGTCACTGGTATTTTTCCAGTCTTCTCATGTTTGCATTTTTGTACGTGTGATAGGTTTTATTTATTTTTTTGACAGATACTCTACTTTTGCTCTATTTTTAAGGTACATTTAGTATTTTTAGTGCAATATAAATGCAGAATTTTCTAAAGCAAATAGAAGTAGGAAGAGTTTTAATTTTTGTTTAGTATTTATTTCAGTCTAGTCTGATTTAGATGTTTTATTGTCTTTTCACAGAGGAGTAACTATGATATATGTTATTTGTAGTGGTGGGTGGTTACTTGAAATTCCCCTCCTTTGGACATGCATAATAGAAGGAAACTAAGTTTGCATCAAGAAAAACTCAGCATTGTTGTTACTGTTTTGGAAATTAATTATAAAGCTGCTTCAAGAGCTGCCTGTCAAACAGCTTGTTACAAAATCAAGCTGGAATGTATTTTAGGAAACCATTTTTATAGGCAGTGCGAGTTAGAAGCAGTAAGTACATTCTCAATGAAAGGAAAACACAAAATACATTATTTGATAAAATTACATTATTCGATAAAATTACATTATTCTAAATGCCAGACTACCTCCCACTATCCATTCTGATACAATTTCAGAGACAAAGAAGGGAGGATGCAGACAAGAGTGCACAAACTACTAGCTGGATTCCAAATGTTAATTAATTTTTTATTTTTTAAGTTCACTTCACTTCACTCTGCTTTTGTGTCGTGCATCTGGTAAAACCTGACAAGGATTTTTTTATATTAAAGTCTCAGGATGCCTGGACAAAAAGCTGAACATCACCACCAAAACAGAGCCTGACGATACAGTTCAGACAAACCCTCTCCTCTCCTCTGCCTTAACTGCCACCAGCTCCTTACAGGCTTGGAGTCAACAAGGAATATTCCCAACGTGTCCCCACGCCCCTGGAATAAATTCAAGGTTCTCACTTGTCAGGAAGCAGTTCCTCAATGAAGCTTTCCACCGACACAGCAGGCTGCTTCTCGTGGATGACTCCTGTGCGGCGCAGGCTGTCTATCCTCTCCTGGGCTCCCTGAGAGGCAACACAAGCTGTTAGACAAAACTCTGAACCACACCTTAGTGCAATGCTTGCAGATTAATCCCAAAAGAACTCCAAGAACACACTTTTTGAAGTGACTCAATAGGAAAAAAACCCAACAACCCAAACTTGTGAAAGGCCAGGAATCCCAAATGGTAACAAAACCCATGATAAAGCTAATTAAATATTTTTAGGTTTTTTATTTTCCAAGAAAAATAGCTGGAGTAGTATGCAAAGAATCCCTAACCTGTAACTGTGACAAGTTTCACTATCAGTTAAAGCATCAGCATATATTTGTGTTACTTTGACATTTTGACAACTGAAGACTTGTTGGCTTTAGAGTCTTTAAGAGCTTTGGACCAACTTTCTAAGAGCAAGGGAAAGAATCCATATCCAACTAACAAGTAGGAATGATTCCCCTGAAAACTGTCATCAGCCTGGAGCTGCATTAGAGACACACAGTATACTGCAGTGGCCAAACAAGTAAAGGAACCTGCATTATTATTCTGCTTTATCTCAATATGAAATTGCATCAGATAATACACTGCTATGAGAACATGCTTTACTCCTCTGCCGCAACAGTGAGGGGGAAAGACTTGGTTTTTCTTGAATTTTTCCTTACATTTAGTAAACAGAATAAGAAATAGCTGTTTTCAGGATCTTCAGTTATTGGCCAGAACTGGTGAAGCAACCTTTGCTAACCCTTCCTCTGGGGTGGCACAGCCAATCTGCAAGGCTGCACAGTGAGTTCTTGCTTTTCAAACAGAACACAGACCTGTTCAGGAAGAGCCCTGACAAGGGCTGATCAAATTGTCTTTGATCTACAGAATCAGTCGGGAGAAAAAACAACCTTGAAGAATCTCTTCTAATTTCTAACACTCCCAACATGATGTGCTGGTAACAGACTGTTCAAAAATGCCTAATACACTTTGAAACTACAGAAATACCACAATGCATGCAAGATGTGATGGCAACGAGTGACAGTTTAAGGAAATTGACATAAATGGCATAATACACTGACATAAAGACTCACTTGCTGTGAATGGGTTTGCAAAAACCCTCAAAAATATTTCAAACAGAGAGCTTTAAACTGATCAAATCATCCAGATTGAGGAAAAAACAAACAAACCAACCAACCAACCAAACCCCTTAACCCCCAAAACAACTACAACAAACAAACAAAAAAAACCCCACCAAAAAAGACCCCAAAGAAAATATTTACCTATCCCAGAAACCAACCTTCACTTTACAGAAAATGAGATTTTTCTGGGTGAATTTCTCTTTGCTACTGTTGTATACAAACTTACTTTTAAGCCTGCAGCATAGCCCACAGGCTGGGGTGCAATGTTGGACTGTGCAGCCTCTCCAGTCACAACAGCCATCCCAAAGACTTCTTGAAAGGCGTCCCGAATTGCTGCAACTTTCACCTCTTTGTTAGAAGTAACCACTATGTCCAGTTCTCCCCCAGTTCCTGCAAGAGAGTTTTGTAAAGTAACCTGTAAAAAATACATCCACGCATGTAGTTTTCCTCCTTCCCGTTGTTGGATAGTTTAAATACAGTCTACACCTCAACAGTGTTCTCCACCTGCTCTTCTCTTTCTCTTGCACTGGACAGTAGTTCTTCCAGGAAGCAGAAGTCACTTATGTCAGGAATGGAAAATTCAGATGAATAACTAAGGGATACATGGATGAAAGACAGGCAGCAGGCACTGACCTATTTTCAGGTTCAGCACCTGAAAAAGCACCATGCCACTCATTCAAGATGGCAATTCACAGAGATTCAGGAAAATGAACTCAAGACATCCATTTCCAAGGATGTTTTGGTGCTCTGGGAAGCAGCAAGGAATATTGGTGTGACACACGAACTCTTATGAATGGGATCAAGAACACTGATGCAGGTCATAAAATCCAGTGAACAGCTGTCAAATTACGCAAGATTTAAAAGAAAGGCTCTCATTACTTTGTAGTTGTCCTTGGAATGTGAACTTCGGAGTAATTTTATTGTTTTGTTTAGATATTAAACATCTGTGGAACCAAGAACCTTGTACACAGTTCTGAGTGTTTTCCATAGGTGGTATCTCCATGAAGAAGCAGGAGATTTCACTAAGCCTTTTCAGAATGAAACAAAACAATTCACAGATTAAAAAAAAAAAAATCTAAAACTACTACTAAAAACTCAATCACACCTCATATCTATCACAGCTGCATCACTTCTATTGTGCAGAAACACATAATAAAACTCATCCCTGCTCTAAGAAGCTACCTCAAGAACAGCTAAATCTTTTCTCAAACTTAGAATATGACATCAGAGAAGGCTGCCTAAGTAAACTGCATCAACCACACGAGCTTACAGAGTTTGCAGTATTTATCCTGATTCAAGAAAAGTTACCCCACTGATAATGGTAAGCCTAGAGCTTAAATTTTAATGAAAAAAACAATTTACTTTTTGGCTCGTATTACTCAGCAGACCTCAGTTATAGGAATCATTTTTATGAAGAATCACTAGATATGCCAGAACAGTAGTAAAACATACCATTTTGAGGTTTCAGGGTAATTTTTTATTGTTTGATCTATCAATTGCTTTGCTGAATGGACTTAGTTGTAGACATCACTGAACTTTGAGCAATTGTTTTAAACACTGTGCAACTACTGGACTAAAAATAATTGAGAGTATCTTTTTTCATTGATTCCTTCTTGATAGAGACCAATTTAGCATAATTTAACAAGTGCTTAAAATTGACTGCAGGCTTTTACTAAAGTTAGCCTTGCCTGAGTGCTCAGGAACAGACTGTTAAAGAGCTTTTAATGAAACCAAAAGCTAATCCATAACTTATCTAGTAAATTACTGCATAACAACTTTAAGAATGGCAACTGTGCCTCATGTTTGGTTGCAGAATACAGAATATATTCTTTTGTATTAGGGATCATCAAATACCAAAAGCGTATCTTTGTCCATCAGAGATACTAGAGAACTGAAATAAAGATATTACATGGGTTAAAAGAAACCATTTGTGACAAGATGTAGTAATATGGAAACCTAAAATTTAAGAACTAGATGCACCCTGGTACATTAAGGGGCAGAACTGTTACATCAAGGTAAGCTCTGGCACCTGAATGTGAAATTTCATTGTACCTTGTGTATTATAAACTGAAATGACACTTCCATATTTAATTTGAGATTCCCTGTTGTCTTTTGTCATAAAAGCAGTGTTGTTTATACTTATGAGGTGGCCATTTCCTGTGCAGACAGAAATTGTCTGTTCCAGGAGCACAGCTCAGACGACATCTTCACAAGGTGCCAAGGAAAACAATTCAGCTCTTTGCGAGAAAAGGATTACAGAAACACAATTTGCTCAGATGAGGGGAAAAAAAAAGATTTCAACCACCTCATCCAGAAGCTTTGGTAAGTTCAGGTTTTGCTATGAGGAACGTGAAATTCCTTTGGCATTGCAGTAATGGAGGGTGGGTCGAGAGAAGAGGGGCCACTTGTTGAGGAGATGGTTTTTGCTGATCCCAGAATACATTTCTAGAAGGAAGTACATGCTAAGTTTATGAACCTCTGCCCCATTTTCACAACCTGCAACTACTAAAACAATGCAGTGCCTAAATAGCCAAGATGTATACAGATGCTTCCCCTTCCAAGAGGACTTCAGAGAACCTTGAGGTAACCACTGACTTACTCAACCTAAATCCTACAGGCAAACCATTTTATTAGAATTACTTCCTCCTCCAGATGAAGTTGTTCTGCCAATAAATACTGGGACAAACTATCCAGGATATTGACAGATCCTGTTTTTAAAAAGGGACAGTCATGATTGCAATAGAAACCTTAAATACGCTTTGCCAAATTGTGCATAATCAACATTTACCATAGCTTTGCACTGCATCCTGCTACTCTTCTCAAATGCCTTTAGAAGGAAATGCTGGCTGGCCTCACTGGTTTTATTCCCACTCTCCCCTCACTAGACAGCTGCTGGGTATCTTCCCTTAAATGTAAGACAATTAACTCCTACTCAATAATTAGGTCATCTTCCCCGTCCTCTGAACTAGTACAAAAGTGCAGCAATGTTGTTAGTTGGGTCACAGAATAGGTCCAGCTGAAAAAAAACAAACAAGCTCAGGAAATCAAAATGATAAAAATATCATTTCTTCTCAGTCTTAGCCATTTCCTGACCTGAGCTTTTTTCATAGGCAGAGCAAGGTCAGTGCTGGCACACCTAGGAGGGAGCTTATCAGACTGCTAGAAAAAATAAACCATGCAAAAAAAACCAAAACCAAACCACCACCCTGGACAAATAGTGCCTTCTGCTTCCTCATTTTAATCTCAGGTCAGCTATATGCAACATGCAGTGTCCTCCAGTAAAACACAAAATGGTGAGTAACACAAAGCTTTTCTTTCCTATTAGTTTTTAAGCTGTAACTGAAATGTTTTTACACTTTAAGTGCCTCTAGCATTTCCACACAATATTTGATTGTTTATCATAAACACTTACTGATATATGGAACCATGCCAGGATCCAGCGTTGTGATCATGGTCTCCACTGAATGCTTGGTTTTATCAAGAACAGACTTCACCATGGGATTCTCAGCTACCCCCTAAATTTAAGCAAACACATTTCCATATTATGTCCTGTTTTGTTTTTTTTTTCCTCCTCAAGAAATTCAGAATGCTACAGTTAAAACAAACAAACAAACAAAAAATTAATACCAAGCTGGTCTGTAACATCTGCTGTGCTCAGCACAAACACTGCAGGATATGACAATCAGTGCATGGCTTTTCTATTACAACCTCAAGTTTAAGTATTACCTTCCTCATTAATGCAGAAACAGCCCCATCATCTTGCAAAGCCAGGCATTGCTTCTCCAGTTAGCAGCCTGGCTGCCTAACTAACATAAAGTCATTATACAAATGGTTCCTGAACACTGAGACTGCTTCTGCCTGAGGAAGATCTGTTCATTTGCCCAGCACAAATAGAATGAAATAACTCCTATTTTTATACCAATCCAAAACATGAAGTTATTGCAACAATTATGCAGAAATCAGCCTTGGAACTGCAATGGGACTACTGAGGCATCTTTGAAAGACTGAAGAATCTGCAACAGTCACATTTGATTCCAAACCATTAATTTTTCAATTTTAGATTGTCATACTTTTCAATTATTACCGAGCTTGAAGGAAATCTGAAAGAAAGATGCATGATTTCTTTAACAACACCAGAGGAAAAAGGGCATTTCAAATTACTTCAAGAACAGAAATAAACATAACTCTGGCAATTGCTGTACAAGCTCTTCAACAAGAAATTCAGGATGCATTTCTATAAAAACTACCACTGCATGTCCCAGATTCTGGCTCATCTTTAAAACGAACAGACTCTGATTTGGGCTTACATACATCAGGACCTTGATGGTTTCAGTATAATTAATGATTCCTCATTCTTTCACTTAGGAAATTCTCAAGGAATGGTTACTGAACACACAGAGCACATGGAATGGTTGAAACTTCAACCAAAATCTTTATTACTGGAGTCAGTAATACAGACCTTCTCCATAAACAAAAACAGGATACCTTATGGAGCCTAGTGGCGAGATTGGCTCTTCAATTAATTTGCAAATTAAAGCTCTGGTACTCTAAAAAGGGCTACAGAATCAAGTTACAAGTAAAATGTTCTCTTCTAGAACACTGCCACCTACTGCAAATGAGAGGAGGAATATAACGACTGAAAGAAAAACAGTGTTACTTAAGGGAAGAAGGAAGATGTGTTTTTATGATCATGAGAAGACACTTCTCACTGAAAATGGCAGCATGACCACTCTTCTCTCACTGTACTGACAGAGAATTAATCTTGCTCTTTAAGACTATCACTGGAGTAAGGCAGGGCTCAGTCTGCCATGTCACACACAACTTTTCCTCCCAAGTTTTCATGCTTAAAAGGGATTGAAAATCCCTCAAGAATTCTTCAAGCCCACTGGGACATTCATCTTCTTTATTCTTCCCTCACGTTCAGTGTGAGATGGGACAGAATGTGGTGCTGCTCTGGAAGACAGCTCCGTGTTCATGTACAGCCCTC
Source organism: Machaerirhynchus nigripectus (assembly GCA_013397975.1). Lineage (NCBI taxonomy): Eukaryota > Metazoa > Chordata > Aves > Passeriformes > Dicruridae > Machaerirhynchus > Machaerirhynchus nigripectus. The sequence goes on along the minus strand of VZRQ01003018.1, from coordinate 16,923 downwards.
AGATCTTTTAACCACAGTCCTCACAATGCTACTTGAACCTAGAATCTCTTACAGCTCCAGAAAGGCTAATGAAATTCTACTAGTTGATGCTGCTGCCTATTTCCTCTGATTAGATTGCATCACAGGGAGTATCTGTTCTGCACTACACATTCCATGCCTTCTAGCAGAATAATCTTACAGAATACCTTAGACACTTTTTCGTGACTGAAAAAATACAGTTTGTCTCTCCTTGAAAACAAACAAAATATAACTTGATTGTTACAGAGCAAGCATGACTTGCATCCCACAGGAATCAAACTCAGTAAATTAGGAAGTTATAAATGGGATATGCAAAGCATTCAGGTAAGGTAAAAAAGACTTATCTTTTTCTACATACAGTCTTTGTGAAGTAAAAATTACCTTTCAGGTCTTAAAGGGGTTCTAAAATTTCATCTGGTGTAAGGATATATACATATATAACAGGTTCTGTCACATGTTCCTATCACAGCACTAAAAACTAACCTAGAACACCTGCATTTGTGTAGCCCCCTCTCCTCTACACAAAGTAAAAGCATAGTTTCAGCAAATACCACTACTAAAAAAGGCCACCTTGCACATGAGACTGCAAAAAATAAATGATTTACAGTAGCATGCATTTAAAGAGTAAGACATGACTTCATGACATTGTCAGTACAAATCAGTAGTTCCTCCTCCAAGTAACACACAAACCCCACACCTTTATAAACCCCCAGAGTCCTCCAGCAGGTGCTCCACTCTGGACAGCAGATACTCTGGGATCTTCATGCTCCTCAGGAAAAGTGATTGCAGAACCAGTACCAGGAGACAAAGATGATGAGAAAGTTGCCTGCTGTGTAATGGGATCTGCCAAAACACCTGTAAAAGGGAAAAGTAAAACACAAGTGTTTGATTTCTTACACTGAAGCACCATGCAATTGTTTACCAGGAAAATAGCAGGAAGAACAGAACAATTCCAGGCTGACTTACCTCACTTCTTGAAGGCCCAAGAACAGTTCTGCTTGTTAAAGGCTGGCAGATCTAATGAATGCAGCCATATCTGCTCACAGAACTGAGACTGCCAGTACATTCGTGTACAGTCAAACAATGATTTTTTCCCTTACCACTCTAATTTTTAAAATTGCTCTTTTTACTGTATTTATATTTTCATAATTAACTCTCAGTAGAGAAAAGAGAAGGATAAGTGTTAGTGTCTGCACAAAGATACAGGAATGTTCCCATTCAATAGGGAAAGTAAGAAGTCTTCTAACACCAAGTGCAGGAAACGAACAGTAGTAGAAAAAGGAGGAAGCTTTACATATTTTAAAGGAAAACAAAAGGAACTAAACAGTAGAAAAATAAAGGGTGACCCTTTGCCCCATGACTCAAGCCTATTTTAACAGATTTTCCAACACTAGCCTTAATTGAGAGTTATTTTTATTTTACGCTGCACAACTGATAGCTCTGTTTAGACATTTTCCTAATACAGACTACTTAAAAGAGATATCACCAATAATAATAATAAAAGCTTGGCTCAACTGCAGCTGAATAGCCAAGTTTCCATTCCACAAGCTGAAAATGACATCAGTTCAGCAACCACAGCAACTGCCTGCCTGGAAGGTATGTATTTTTAGCTATCCCAATGCAATTTTGTGGCTGGAAACAAGAAAATAGAAGCTGGTGTCATGTGATGGACAGCTTGTCAAAGACAGATTTTCGGAACAAAAACCTGAAAATTATGAGTTTACAGCCTGTGATTGTCATTCTGGGGAAATATAATGGTTGAAGGTGGCTCTCTGAGCTAAAGTAAAGCTGTTCAGCTGGGCTTTGCTGTGTAAGTTAACAAAAATAAAACTCCTCAGACAAAGATTTTCCTGAGAACCTGAATGCCATCAGAACTTACATTGGACTCTCTGTCTTGGACCATGACTGTATTTTAAAGGCTATTATCCTTTCTTCTGAGTACAACTACATTAATTAAGAGTATTATCCTTTCTTCTGAGTACAACTAATTAATTAAGTATACCCAGAAGACTAAAGCAGCCACCCAGGAGATCCCCCACCCTGTCCCACAAACAGGAAAGCAAATAAACAAAGAGTTACCTGTGACTGGAGGTGCAGAAAATGAAGGCATCAGCGGGCTCTGAGGTGCTCGGCCAGCGTGACCTCTGGTGATATCATAGGTGGAAGATATGGAAAACCCTGAAATGGGGGGACCAGTGGGAGGTGCAGGAAGACCAGGGCCAGTAGCAGAGCTCAGTGGAGGAGGAGCAGAAAACTGGGACACGGGGGTGCTGAAAGCTGGAGGGGCAGCAGGAGATGGGACAGGGCTTTGGGGTGGAGCAATCGTAGAAACGGTGGCAGAAGGCACAAGTGGAAGAGAAGCCGAGGTCATCATGGGAGGAGCAACTGGGGACACTCCAGCTGGCAAAGGTGGTGAGTAGGCAG
>VZRQ01003018.1:0-14433 GCA_013397975.1 Machaerirhynchus nigripectus | reverse complement strand
GGGGGAGGGAGAAAAAAAGAATTTTAGAAGCCTGACTCTCAGAGATTCAGTTATGTAACTGTTCAGACATTTCACAAAAAATTTTTGAAGCGGTATGGTTTTTTTTTTTCCCCCTTCAGAAAGAATTTTAATTCTGCTCGAGTTTCCTTACACCACCAGTGGCACTCAGTCCTTGGTGACAGTATCTTGTAAGATACATCTCTTCTTGCATGACCCTACTTGTCATTAGCTTAAAAAGATGAGTCAACATTCGACTACTGAGTTTTAGAGCAGCTGAAACATGCCTCAGAAGTTTCTAGATAGTTCTGTTCTTCCTGAGTGAGTGCTACATCAACTGATGATGCAGGAAGGGCTCATCTTCAGGAATAAAACACACACTCCTAATATTCGGGACGGTGGGAGTTGTTTCAAGAGGTGTGGCACTGTAAAGTGGACTGAACATAAGGCAGCCCTCTCTTCTCTGGCACTCATCTTCCTTGACCTCTCTCCTTTCCCTGTTCCAGTCAGATCCTCAGCTTCTCCCTGGATAAGCCAATTTTCCTCTCTACAACCAAGTTTAGCCAGGAAACTAAGTAAGAAAAAAAGAAATTGCCATGTTTGATGGCAGCAACATGTTGGACCAGCTTAAGCATCTCGCTGGCCTCAGGCTAAACACCAATCACAATCAAATGATATGCAAATCACGCTAATGCCATGGTCTCCAAACTTTGTCACACACACCCACTGGTAAAAAAAAAATTCAGCATTCATTCCCCCATGTATATTTATTTATGTATCATTTACGTGCACCACGGTACCAGTACGTTATGGGTATTACAAAACATACACAACAAAAGGTTAAAAATGATGAGATGAAGACAAAGAGAAAAAAAAATTTCCTTAGAAGTAAAAAACATTTTCTGCTTCCACTAAAAACTGTTTTGGTAATATACTCTCAATATAATAATATAGTTCATTAATAATGGTTAACATACAATCACTGATAGTGATTCTTACGGTGACCACTGCAAATGAAGAAACCTCATTTTACATCTTGGTTTAACACCTCATGATGCAGGAATTTGAAGGTCTGGTTCTACATTCGGACTACTCTGATATGTGGGTTTAAAGGCTGGAAAAGACACCTCACAGAGATCCACATGGAAGAAGTGCCTTGCTGGTTGTGCTTGATGTACCATGCTATTCATATTCCACGCCCACCCATAAATCATGTGAAAGTTTTCCTCGAAATTTAGCTGGCAAATTTTCATCTTCCCTAATGTCCATCACATGTCCTTGCAAAATGAATGTGCTGTATTTTTAACAGGTGTGTTCAAATCCCACGGAAACTGTTTGGAAGATGTTTACACAGGTCAGGAAATTCTCTTTGCAAATTAATGTCTAAAGACCTGACAGTTTTTTATGCAACACTTGCATTGGTTTTGGCTGCAGGGATGAATAATGATGGAAGTATTTCCAAATATCAGTTTTGGAAAGCATTTCTCAAAAACATTACTTCCTTACAAAAGTATTTCCTGTATCACTCCTTGTTGAAATGTCACCTTTACCCAGAAGGGACAAATTATGAGGGCGTAATTTTTTTGAAAATATCAGCTCGGTAGTACACTGCTGACAGCGTCTTGTCATCACAGAAAACATCAGCAAAACTGTCACAATTTTGTTAAAAAAAAATTTCATGTCCACATTAAGTTCAACAACTCTTTTACAGACCTTGACACTGGTGGCCAACAAACCTCTGTACCATATTTAAAAAAAAAAAAAAATCTTTCATGGTCACTCCCTATCTCATTACAAAATACTGTAAAAAAATCTATTTCAAGAGCATTTCTATAAAATTAACCTCATTGATGACATCCTGTAGCACTTTATGCACTTCTGGCTGTGGTTGCTTTGCTTGTCTATGAAAGAGGCAGTGAATACATTTCATGTGTGGTAACAACTCTGCAACCCTACCCCAGAACCCATTTTTATCCTAGTTAAAGCAATTGTTCCATCGGAGGTTACATTTCCACAATTTTAATTCTAAAAATTGCTTTTACTATAGAACTTGTTTAATGTTGTGGACAGATCTCAGTATATTCCTCCTTTAGCACTTGACAAGAGAGACTGCACAAGTCTGACTCAACAATACCACATATGCCAAAAAATTCAGTATCTGGTCTTCAGATAGGGTGTTCAGAATCTTGAAAGAATTGGAAAAAGTGCTCTGATTACCAACCAAAGGTGAGACTTCAGAGCATCTTCCAGTACCTAAGGGGGCTACAAGAGACCTGAAGGGACTTTTCATAAGCAGATGGAGTGACAGGACAGGGAGAGTGGCTTTAAACTGGATGAGGGTAGATTTAGGTCAGCTATTGGGAAGGAATTGTTCCCTGTGAGGGTGGGGAGGCCCTGGCACAGGGTGCCCTGAGCAGCTGTGGCTGCCCCTGGGTCCCTGGCAGTGTCCAAGACCACGCTGGATGGGCTTTGGAGCACCCTGGGATAGTGGAAGATGTCCCTGCCCATGGTAGGGGATGGAACAAAATGATCTTTAAGGTCCTTTCCTACCCAAACCATTCTGGGGTGCTGTGAATATTAAAACACAGGTGATTATTCAGGTTTACCACTATCCCCTAGAGGACTATAAATCTCTTGTAACTCCCTCCTATGCTGCCCTATGCACTGTAATGGAAGGTATTATTCCCCTGACCCTGCACGCTTAAAAAATACAAGTGCACCCACATCACTTCCTAAAATAGTTTCAAGAATAAAAAAAATGTTTAAAATATTCTGTGTGGTATCAGATGTATTACAGATAAGGAGCCCAGTTCCGCGACTACGAAACAATTTAAATCCTTCCATTTAGCCTGGAAAAGAGAACTGTAATTATGCTGATTGCAACTGTTTTTGTAGTGCTTCAGAAGACATGAATAAAGGTTTCTGTACCTAATGTGACAGGTGTAGCAGCAGCAGCCACCCCTGCGGTGCTTGGAGGGGGTGTGCCAGGTGGAGTCGTCTCTATCCCACTCTCTTCCATCATTTTCCTTCAGCTACAAAAAGCTGTGGGGGGGGGAAAAAAAATAAAGTTCATCTTGAGAAATAAGGGAGAAGATTTTCAATGAGAGTGCAAAGGCCACAACAGAGTTATTTACATTCCTGAACAGAACAGGTAATTCAAATGAGAACTCCAGAGAAAAAAAAAAGAAAACCACTGCCTTACCTCAAGTACAAAATTACCCAGTGTGTCCCCCTTCTCCTGTATCTTCCCTTTATTTTTAGCACTGTAAAAATACCTCAGATTCCAAGACTCTAAAAACCTTACTGTGCCTGCCCAGCTACAGCTTCCTAAACATACTGGGAGTACTTAAGAGAGTAATAAAAGAGAGGTAATTACTTATCACAAACACCACATCCCGTTGCAAGAAAAACTTAACTACAGGGTACAATTCTGCTGCAGTGTTGAGCTGTGGTAATGCAAGCCAGGACCTGTCATTTCCAGCACGAATAAAATTATAATGAAATTAATGCACACCAAACAAGTTTTCCAGTGCAGCCAATTCCTGTAAAATCCATACACCACACTTCTCTGGTGATGTTAAGGGAAGTGGAAGCAATTGAGGGCTTTGGTTTTTATTTCGAAGGCCAGAAAAATCTTTTGACATATTTGAATAAACCTTCAAAATACCCTACTTCTAAAGAAATAAACCTATATGCTTATTTAGCAATGTTGAATTAATGTAAAAGGCCTTAGAAGAAAAAAAGTGGAAAAATTAAGATTTTAATGAACACCAGGTGATTTTCATTCTTTGGTGCAGTGGCAGCTTACAAAAAAAAATCCTGCTTCCTCACAAGTCTGGTAAACTACCTGTACCACTCCCTGAGGTAGCAGTCCTTAAAGAACTTTTACTGAAATAAAATTCTTGTATTAAGTAATTATATCTATGAAAAATAGATAGGCTTAAAACATTTTCCACCATATCAATTACATCAGTGGCTACTGAGGACTGCCAGCTTATTCCCTTTTAGAATTCACAGAGGAAAAGGCTTAGATAATACGTTGAATAAAAATACTCACATGTACATAAAAAGGAAGTCCACTTACAAGAATACAGGAGCTTTCCTCTGTTCAAAAAAACGAAAGTAAAAATTCCTCATTCCCTCATCCTTGTTTCAAAGGTGTAGACAACTCTTAGCTTAATGTGGACGAAAAATTACTATTATTACTGAATTGAATAATCCAAAGAGCAGGGCATCAGTGTCAAGTCTTGACAAGTGCACTACAAGTTTCAAAAACAAATGAAAGCATCAAAATCACAGAGCAGAAACCACAGACCCTCTGACAAATCAGTATGATTTCCACTAAGTGATTCAGAATTAAATGCTTGAGCCCAGCCAAGGAAATCAAAGTAAAGATGGCTTGTGTGCAGCACTCTTCATGAAATTCTTATGACTGATGGATTTTGGGTTCTGAGCATCTCTAATTCACTTAAAGGCTTCTCTTCAGATGGGATGAAAGGGTCAGCAACTGCCTAGTGGGGAACAGATTGTCCTTGCAAAGTACCTCTTCTCATCCCTTAGAAAAGAAATGCAGAGTCTTCCATTAAACTTTACCAAGTACAGGAATTTGCAATATTAAGGTTTTGACTTTTAATCAATTTACAGGAGTTTACATTCCTCTGCACAGATATATTTCTTAAGTTATTCTTCCAGTTATACACTGCAAAGCATGAAAGAATTTTCCATGATGCAATTATAAATCACTGACCAAAACCTAGAAATATTTTTCTCAACGTTCTTCCAATCTGCTGCTTGATTTCACCTAATTCCATGATTAACAGCTGCTGAGAGGTGCTTACTACTTAAAACAAATTCTGTGGCCATGCAGAATGACTGGTAAAGTTCCACAGAGCAGCTTTCCAAAAGCTCTGCAAGGATTTTTCAAAGCATCAAAAACCTATCACAGTGGTGCTGCTGGTGGGAGGGAGAAGGAGCAACCCCTCAAGAGGTCACCCGATGTCTGGAAAGTCAGGAATTAGTAAAACTATAAGTAACTCTGTAGCTGTTTTTCTCTATTAACGCCACGATAAGAAAGATTAAGAACAGAAACAGTAAGCCCAAATGTGCAAAAAATCATGTCAAGTTGCTGAAATATGATAAAAATCCCGTATGGAACTGACTTAAATGGTGTCCTGACTAATATGGAGTCTGCACAAACAACAGCTTTCTGTACACTGATTTTTCACCATAATCCAGTCGTGGTTTGCAGGTACTGCATTATGAAAAAAGGAAATAATTTAAAGAAAAAAAATTAAGGGTAAAGACAAGGCATGGGAATGGACAAAAGAAAAGCAGAAAGTACAATGGGTAAAAACTCATTAGCTAATCGCTCATCGTGTTGAAATAATCCCACACCCCACGTTATTAAAATGATCCTACAGGATATATATGAACAAAAACGGCCTACCCAAAACTAGCTGTGTGTGAGGAATGGGGAAGCATTTGGGTGGAAAAGTTATTACACTAACTCTTCGTAATCCGAGCCCCAAACATATGATTTGCAACAGGTAGCACCTGAAAACTCAGCCTAAGTTCTTAAGGAAGTGACTTTTGTGCCTTCTTGCAAACTAGAACTTTTTTGGTTTACTGAACTGAAGGGGCAAAGGAGAAACCCAGAGACGGGGAAAGGGAAGCACATGGAATCAGGTGAAAACGGTACCAGTACTGCCATCTAGTGATTTGTGACCAGAAACTGCAAATTCCGTAACGCCACGTTTTGGTAGAAGGAAATCCTGGTTTGTTTCTACATGGAAATACAAAAAAAAGGATATGGAAAAGAGAAATACAGAAAAAAACCGTATTACCGGTGATCAGCCCTCTTTAAAACAAAACCTGTAGGAAGTATGAAGAATGAATTTTGTTTGGCTTTGATCAATAATTTTGTTTTAAAAAACCCTTTTCAGACAGTGAACACGCTATAGGGATGCTGCTAAACCCTCATATTACACAAAGAAAATACAGAACACTCACAAAATCTATCTTTAGAACTACTTCTACTGATTCTCACCAGCTGAACCTCATCCACTGACCTAAAGTCAAATCTCAGTGATTAACCTAATTACCAAACTAGGGAATTAGGCTATGTATACTGAACAGAAAACCAGGCTAAAACTGTGACTGAAACGTTTAAATTAGCTTTAGCTCGTGCTAAAAACAGGAATGAAATAATTTGATTTAGAGACTAAAAGGCTTACCTGGGAAATTACGCATCTTTTCACTTTTGTTTAATAGAAAGTAAATTACATTTGTGCTAATATTTTACAATAATCTTAATGACTCAACCACACTTCAAAAACATTCTTCAGGTTATTACTCTAAAATACAGAAATTCACAGCTAATGATATGATTACCTACAAATGAAGATTAGCAAATTTCACGTGCATAAAAACACATTATCTAGGATCAGCCTTACTTCAGAGTTTATAATGAGGTGCATTTTCAGTCATCTTTAATTGATCCCTCCTTCTATTTCAGTAGGTGCTCCTGCTAATTAAAAAACAAAAAAACCCCAAACCCCCCAAACAAATAAAAAACAAACAAAAAACCCCGCCATAAACCCACAAAAAAGAAACCACAATGTATTTAAGTACACTGAGAGGAGAAACTGCTCTCTAAATAGAGCCTAAAATAAAACATAACCGCTAGACTGGAACGTTAAATTGAAATGGCACTAAACTTTCTGACTTTAATCACATTAGGCAAAACTTTTAATTAAGCTCTGACAGTGCTGGACTCTGAAGTATACTTAAAACTTTCATGTGAAAAATCCCTTGCATTGTTTTTTCCCACTTTAGAAAGGGAGAGCACTAAGGGATAAAACTTCCTTCAGTCTCTGGTCTGGAAAGTGCAGGCAGTTCCCAGAGGACACACGAAGTCTCAACAAAGCCAAAGGAAGTGCACAGAGACATCATCAGTTTAATCACCTCATGCTGAATGACTTGTTTCAAAGTCCAAAGTCTTAAAGAGAGGTGATCAGGAGTGGTAAAAAACAACAACAAAAAAACCCCACAAACAAAACAAAGCAACAAACCAAACCCCCAGAACCCTCCTAATATCTCTTTTCTGAGATTTTGGATTCTTTACTGATGTCATACCTCGAACAACGCACCTGTGCTGTGTGTGAGGTCGTCCTTTGACTTGAAACTGAGGTGGCAGGTAACTTTTCCTGAGTAAGGCTTTAGAGTGGGAAACTGAAGCTAAGTCAACTTTCCTTCCATTCATAATTGTTACAAACAAGTTAGCTTTCGCCATATGTTGTATGAGTTATATAAAATATTACGATATTTTCCTTAAGAAATATCAAGATAATGGTACATGTTTAAACCTTTATACAGGTAAAGAACCCAACTCAATCAGCTCAAGCCAAAGAATAAAAGGGGGGAATTGCTATAAACAAGTTATTGGGAGCTGGCTTTCGCTGTATGTTGTACGAGTTACAAATTATGAGTTATAATATTAAAAATAGTGATTTTTTTCCTCAGGAAATATCAAGATGATGGTCCAGGATAAAACGTTTAACGTCGCTAAAAGCGTCTGTTGGTAAGGTTGGTTTTTGCAGAGGGTGTATGATTTGTGTTACCGTAACATTAATCTTGTAAGTCTGCAACGGGACAGGCCGTGGCCAGCCAGGCCTCGAAGGCACAGCCATAGGAGGAGTGGGATTCCATCCAGTGAGGACCCGGACCACCACAGCACAGAACTGCACCAGCACCCAAAAGAGTGATGGGGGGGGCGAGACTATGCAGAACTGTAAAAATATATGCATCAGGATGATGCAACCACAGGGGTATAAAAGGGCAGACCACCACTTTGTGATCGAGCCTCTGCCATCGTGTCATGCTCCCTTCTGCTTCGCTCATTTTAAGTTCTCAATGAATTGTTAGTAACGCCTTTCCATATTGGATCTGTGTCTGATTACTCCAGGCAAGCAGTACTGCACACTTGCTATTCTGGGGCTCTGTTTAAGTTGTGCTTCCTCCAAGCTGACACGGGCACTTCAAAGATGTGACAAGAGCTGAAAAATCCACAAAAGAAGTAACTGTGCAATGTGCTGGTTTTCATGTTTTGCAGTATAGCTTAATGCAGAACCTGATGTATTGGATTACCAGTAGATACCGAAGAATTTTCATGATAAAAGAGAGTAGATTTAGGTAAGATATTAGGAAAAAATCCTTGACTGTGAGGGTGGGGAGGCCCTGGCACAGGGTGCCCAGAGAAGCTGTGGCTGCCCCTGGATCCCTGGCAGTGCCCAAGGCCAGGCTGGACACTGGGGCTGGGAGCAGCCTGGGATGGTGGAAGGTGGCCCTGCCCATGGCAGAGGGGTGGAACAAAATGATCTTCAAGGCCCCTTCCAACCCGAACCACTCCGTGATTCTGTAGTCATAGCATAAATTATGTTAACCACAACATCTGCATAACGTTTTCACATTAAAGAAACTGAAAACCAACACCAAACAAGCCTTTTCACCAGCGTGCATAAGAACTAACACAGAGCAGGACAGCTGGAAATACGAGGCATGACAGCAAGTGATGTTGGCCTTCCCTTGCCACCCATGCAGACAGAGCCCACAGACACCATAAATGCAGCAAGTTCCATGTCTCCAAAGGCTGCCTTCTGACTTCACCAGAATTACTGGAATTCAAATGAATTTTTTTTTTTGTCACACATTCTCAGTGCCATTGCCAACCCTCAGGACTTGTAGCAGACCACACCCCCGTCCCTCCTCCCTTTGCCATCAAGTACTTCAGTGTCACAAAACCCTCGCAGAACCCCACAGACAAATGATGGCCACGGTGGCAGAACTACTGACCTCCAGCTACGTTAACACCATCCAGCAGTGCCACCAAATAACACAACACCACCAAAGAAACAGCCAAACCCGGCCCATCCAACAATTTGCACCCATCATTTCCAGGGTACGGATATCACAGGATGTGATGCAACAGCTCCTGCGCTTTCAGAGGTGTTTTACCAAAAAAAATAATGTCCGTTTTTTCATGCGGTAATAAAATCAGGTAAGCCACATAAAGAATAAATTATGCCTCCAGAGACACTATAATAAAGCAGTAAAGGTCCTGAAGCACCATTTCCAGCCGGCATTAACAAATTCTTAAAGGTGAGGAAGAAACCGCAGGCATTTTACCAGGACCAGCACTCCCGTTCCTCGCTGCACGGCTGGAATTCAGTGCCCCGTGGCTCCGAACAACCCGGCACCCAAACTCTCCACGCAGGAGGAAGCCGGGCCGGAGGCAGGAGCAGGACGGCACCGGGGACTCAGGGGAACACCGGGATAAATCCCACCGGGAATCCTGCGTAGTGCTGCTCCCCGACCCTCACCTCACAGCGAGCCTTGGAGCACGGCGCTGGCAGCAGACGGAGCGCAGGAGCCGCTGCAGCCCTGCAAGGACGCGCCGGGTCAGAACACGAGCAGCGAGCCCAACACCTCCCGCAGCCGCTCCGGGCCCCGGCACCGCCCGGCCCAGCCCTCCGGCCGCTCCTCCCCGCCGCCGCGCACCACGGGTCACAACGCGGCGCCTCCTGCCGCTGCCAAAAGCGCCCTTACCGAGCCCGATCCTCTCCTCCCGTCCCTTCCCGGCCTTTCCCGTCCCAGCGATACACGAAGGGAGGCCGCGGCCAGCTCTGCCTTGGACTACAACTCCCAGCATCCTCCGCGCCGCCGCCGCGCCCTGCCACGTCCCTCACGGCCGGGTCCAACGGCCCCTCGCGTGGGGGTTTGCACCCCCGTCCTGCGCCCTCAGCTTGGTTCGCTCCGCAGACATGAAAAGGCGGCGGCGCGGGCGGGGCACTGGCAGTGCCACGTTGGCGGTGTGAGGGGAGGCTGAATTACGTGGTGCGTTTACATCTCGCAGTCCTAACAAGCCGTGAGGCACCTTGTCTAGATTTCTATTTGTCGAGATTTTAAGTACATCTCGCTTGAATTGATTTGTGTTCCCAGAGTAAATTAGGTTGGGAAAGAGCGCTGAGGTTTTTCGAGGCCAGTCTGTGACAGCTCCCCACTTTGTCAACCAGATCGTGGCACTGAGTGCTACATCTAGTCGTTCTTGGACACTTCCAGGGACAGTGACACCACCAGCTCTGCGGACAGTCGCCTTTAATGTCAGGTCACCATTTTAGTGAAGAAGTTTCCCATGATGTCCAGCCTGATCCTCCTCTGGCACGGTTTGAGGCCGTTCCCTCTCCTCCTGTCCCTGTTCCCTGGGAGCAGAGCCGGACCCTGCCGGCTGCCCCCTCCTGTCAGGGAGTTGTGCAGAGCCACAAGGGCCCCCCTGAGCCTCCTCCAGGCTGAGCCCCCACAGCTCACTCAGCCGCTCCTGGTTGCCTTCCCCAGCTCCGTTCCCTTCCCTGGACACGCTCCAGCCCCTCAGTTCCTTGTCATGAGGGGCCCAGAAGTGGACACAGCACTCGAGGTGTGGCCTCAGCAGTGCCCAGCACAGGGGACAGTCACTGCCCTGCTCCTGCTGCCACACCACAGCTGGGACAGCCCAGGGGCCCTTGGCTTTCCTGGCTACCTGAGCACCACCAGCACCACTGACATGAACGGCCCTTTTGATGTCCTTCCCTGCCTATGGGGGAAGAAAAAACTGAGTGGTTACTTAAACCTTGTGCCTTGACGCGCCATCAGGTACCCATTCCCGCTAATACGGGAATTTGAAGTGTATCTCAGTTAAGGCCAGAGAAATACGGCCTGACAGAGATGCTCGCTCTGTGCCTGTGTACAATCATAAGGAAAACTGAGCACAGCCGAGTACCTTTAAATTATGTGAATTTCAGGAATTTTCTTTTTTCAGTAGCTTGTTCGTTCTCTTTTTGATTTCTGAGTTTCACAGAAATTCAGAGAAACAAAAACTAGGAGGGAACATAAGTGAGGAACATAAGCTGAAGCTTTTTTGTGATGTCAGACTTTCCAGAAACTTTTTATTCCAGTGACAAAAAATGTCCTGAGCATTTCAACTTGTTAAGGAAACAGCTGAGTAAGTAAGAATCCAAAGCTTGTAATGTATCTTTGAAGCTGTGTCCTGATGGAAAATAAATCTGTACGGTCATTACATTCTTAAGAGAAACAGATATCAAAATATTGCCAGAGTTTTTTGCTATCCTCAAACCCAATTGGTTTACAAATTTAATTGTCGAGCTCTTCAATATCTTCCTAGACGTACTTATTTATAAGTTATTTACAGTTTTTTGTCAGAGGGATGCTCTAAGTGAAGTGCCTCTAGAATTAATGAACTTTCATGTCGTGTGTGCCTGGAAATGTCTGCTGGAACAAATAAAAGTTTTTTGTCCCTCTAGATCAGATTGCATTAAACTAGTTACAAGCATGGATTGTCTTGCTGAAGTAGTTGCTAGTCACAACATTTGTTGTATTTCAGGGCAAAAGAAAATAAATGAAAAGCCGCTGTTGTCAGGGTTTGTCGCTGACCGCTTGACCGCCTGGAGGCCAAGCAGGTGACTTGTTGTGAGTGTCCTGATCCCTGCGGGACAGACAGCAACTTGTCAGTGGTGTATGGAGCAGTCCGCTGTGTGCCTCCTGCAAGGAGCTGACAGCAGCTGATGGCAACGGTAGTGAAAGGCGAGGATAAAGGAGAGAGAAGGACTTTCTGAAGTAGCAATCCAAGTCTTTATTCCCAGACCCCGTGCCTGGAGAACAGAGAGGCGAGGAGGGGGTGCCACAAAGAGCGCAGAAGGGCAGTTACAGCAGCTTTTATACAGGGGGTGGAGAAGGGAGGTACAAAGGGATACACCCATTGGGAAAAGACATGGGATGACAAGTACCAAATCAAAGGAACGATAAGGAGGATCTAACTTAAACCAATGGGAAATACAGGAAAACAGAATCTTCTAGGCCTTAATTGAATAAGCAATGGAGAAATGAATAAACATGAAAGGCAGAAGCAATGTGTAATCAAGGGATACAGGGTTGTCTAGAACGAGGGAGGATCAGTTACAGGGAGTGACATCCACGGGGGTGTGGTTCACAGTTCGGTGCCACCCATGGCATCTTCTTCAGACCTGCTCTCAGATCCACTGTCCTGGGCAGGTGTNTTTCCTTCTAGCCCCACCCCGGCCCGCCCATTGCCTGCCCCCATGGAGAGTGCTCATTGGTGTTCCTTCCCGTGAGGTCATTCCTTCCCCGCCAATGGCTAGTCGTCGTCTAGGGTTTACGTCATCCTCTTCGAAAAGATGGGAAAGCCCCTCATTACATTTCCACATCTCCACGGAGCTAAGTTACGGGCCAACAACCAACTGCTAAAAATAGCCTGTTGGGCATGGGGTGAGGGGTTTTTACCTCTACGAAGACACTTTGCCTGAGGAGCCAACTCAATTAGAATCAAACAAATCCTTAATAAAAATAGAACTTAACTTAAAATTCCATTTATGGGTCACATATAGCATAAGTAAAATAAAGAACGTAACGTACAACTTTTTTTAACTGGGGAAAACACTTAAGCTGTTAACAGACAATATTTGAATTAATAATCCCGTAACAATTACTAACTAGGGTTTAAGTGTCATATTTCAACATTTGATAACATTAACCAAAACTGGGGACTTCAATAAACTGGAACAACATGGGGTTTTCCCCAATTAAAGGGTTCCCAATTAATAACCCAATTAACATATTAACCATTGAATTATACACTGGTCATTAGACCTATGCAAAAGCCTATCTTCAAATTTCATTCCTGACAGGGAAGTCTACCCAGTGGATGTCCTGATTTATCCTCAGCCCAAAGGTGGGCTGGGCCACCGCAACAAGGGTTCTGTTATGTGAGGCCTCTCTTGCAGGCTGCCTTCCCTGTGGTGATGTTTATTGTCTTTGTGGGCTGGGCTAGGACCATCATTTCAGTGAACTCGGTAGCGTAGCCTGGTGAGAGGATAGGATAGCTGGTGGTGATTGTGTCATGCTGGCCTATCTTTCATGTGCTGGGCAGGTCCTGCTTTAGAGAGCTAGAGATCCTTTAGTCATCCAGTCTGACCCTTGGTGATCAGCAGAGACATTCCCAATTGTATCAGGTTGCTGACAGGCCCGTCCAGCCTCACTTGGATGTGCCCATTGATGATGGGGGGGGCACGGCCAAAGAGCTGCCACAAATGTCTGCTCCCTTGAGCTTCCTTTCCTGCTCACTGATCTTCTCCTTGCGGTCGACCTTCTTCTCGCTGCTTAACTTCTCACTGCCAGCCTTCTCCTGGCGGCTGGGTGCTTCCTGCTCCCTGCAGCTGGCAGGGCCACGCTTCCATCTCCTCATCAGCCAGTAGCCCACAGCAAGCAGAACCAGGTCAGTGACCCAAAACAGCCACTGCTGCTGCAGTGCAGAAAGAAAGAGGGTTTCCTTCATGCAATTGGTCTCATCAGTCTCCTGCAGGAGCCAAGTCATCTCTTGATGGAGATAATCCTCATGCTCCTGCATCTGCTTGACCACATCCACCATGCCTCCAATGGAGGCAGGTGTCCTCCTTTGATCCCTGGGCAGATCCCTGTCTTGATTGTCCTCCACATTGGTTGGGAGAGCACGAAAGATGCCGCAGTGCTCTGTCCAACTAGCAGTCAACCAGTGCTGGGCTCTCGCCCCGCACGGGATGGGGTGACAGAGGCTGCTCGCAGGTGCGGGAAGATCAGCGAAGCTCCGGCACAGGTTTGCCCGATCCACCGTTGTTAAGGGGGCGCGGAGGAGATGAAGAAGAGGCGGAGGGGTGCCGCAGTGCTGTCTGTCTGCCAGCTAGAGACGACTGCCAGCACCGGGCACTCACCCCCACCGGAGGGGGTGACCAAGGCTGCACGCAGCGTAGGAGGTCAGGCAAAGCTCCAGCAAGGGTTCGCCTTACCCACCCATCGTGAGGGCGCGCAGAGGAGGCAGAACGAGGTGGATAGAGTTCTTCGTGGCAAAAGGAGGTTTATTGAGAGCAAAGGTCCAGCATATATCGAAGGAGGGGCACAAAGAACCGAAAAATGCCTGTGACATGGGGTTTTATGCTCCTACAGAAGAGAAAGCATCCCACAACCAATAGTACAGTAGTGAGGGAGTATTATAGAGGAGGGGAAAAGGGTGTTCAACCAGTGGGGGCAAGGGTAGGCGGGGAGGGTTAACATGGGCCAGTGGGGGATCGGGGAACACAGAACTTTCTAGAGAAGAAACCAAATATAGGGAGAAGGGGAAGAGATGGCAGTGCCTGTTTATGGGGGCTAGATTTTCATACCCTGCACAGCTCTCTGGGTACTCACCCTAACCTTAGGGCTCCTGCGCTGTGTGGGCATACAACCACTGGACCTGCCAGTCCCCTTGATGGCCGTGGCACCAGCCATGGCACACCGCAACAGAGGAGTGTTGCCGTGGCTAGGATCACCGCTGGGTAGCCACAGGGCCCAAGAGCAGGT
>VZRQ01003014.1:107031-215037 GCA_013397975.1 Machaerirhynchus nigripectus | reverse complement strand
TTTTTGTTGCCGTCAATCAGCAGATGTAGCTAGACAGTCATGATGAAGCAATTGCATTGTGAATGTTGTATGCTTGGCTGATGTTTGTTTTAAGGAAAAGGGAAGACAATCCCAAGATGAATGGGCTGTCTGGATGAGAGCCACCAGGAGTGAGGCCTGGACTGAGCAGTAACTGGGGGAAAGGTAATTCCAGCAGTGGGACATTGCAACCACCAACTCAGTGATCACCTACTCCAAACAGACCCCAGAGTCTGACAGAGGGAGGAACTGTGCCTGCAGACTGACTAGCATGAGGAGCGAGAGATATAAGGAGCAAACAGGGGGCTGAGTACTAATTAATGAAAAAGTTGTGTAATCTGTAAGCAATGAACGCTGGTGCCTTTGTTCGTTAAAATGTACAAACGGTGTAAAGTTTTGATGACTGGGGAGCCAGCCTTCTGTGGGCTACCACCCTGCTCCCTCCTTTGCACAAACCAGAATAAAAGGAGGGAACATCTCGCCTNTGGGAATATCTCGCCTGGGTGTGTGAGTTGGCGCTGTGCACCAGGGAAGAAGTCCATGGTCTGGACAAGAGAAGCACTAAAGCAAACTTGTGTCTTATTAGACCTTTGGAATCCATGAGACATAATAATTGGCTCAGTTATGAGGTGGGGGAAGCAAGAGGTCCAGCCATATAAAGCAATGAAACTCTAGACAACCTAGATGGTTTCGTTTTTCTGCCTGGCTCTGTTTTCTTGGCCTGGCTGTAGTCGTCAGATGTGAACACAGGGACAGGTGACTCAAATGTGGTAATGCAGATAGTCTGTCTCAGGATCCTACTTCCATTGGGTGACACTGCACCAGGCTTGGCTCCCTGTGACCATTCAGGCAGTTTAAGTTCCCTCTGATTGCTCCTTCACAGGGCATGCAACAACGGACAGCTTCCCCTCACGGAAAACACAGCACTCTGCCAGTGCAGAAGCAAGCTGGGAAAACCCCCAAACCAATGTTCTTGGAGAGCTAGTTGATCCAGGGTGTGGAGGGGAGAGGGCCCAGGTGTGATGACTCTGGCCCATGAAGTAGCAGCTAGCCTTTTCCCACAGGGGAGGAAATGGGTACATCTGCATGACAGGCTGTTACTCTGTGACAAAGCTATCAGAGCAAGAAATTCTAGGTACACAGCACTGGAAGAAATTTATCCTGAAAATATAAACACTTGAAAACCTTTTTCAGAATTTACTGATGCCAGGGCTTGATGATGCTCATTAATTACCCTAGGTGACTAAAGACAGCTAAGTTGCTGTTTCCTCCCCCCTCACAAACATTTTTGCTTTGGATAATTTACCAGCTGACAGGTTCTTGTTTCCCTGACCTCCCTGCAGCCACTAACACATGTTATTAAGGCCCCTTGTATAGTTTCAGCTTCTCCCTTGGCGATGATTTGGCTATTCAGCGTGAAATTTGACAAAGTGCACACTTCAGTTAGCAAGTGCACCAACAGCCTGCACTCTCAACGCCTGCCAGCCTTCCTCACTCTCTGCTTTCTTAGCTCAGACAGCTGAAGAGTGTCTG
Organism: Machaerirhynchus nigripectus; assembly: GCA_013397975.1. NCBI lineage: Eukaryota > Metazoa > Chordata > Aves > Passeriformes > Dicruridae > Machaerirhynchus > Machaerirhynchus nigripectus. The sequence continues at coordinate 213,486 of VZRQ01003014.1, read as the reverse complement.
AGCATTACGATGAGCAGGCTTATGATGCTGGCTTGGTACAGCATGGCAATTCCCTGCAGTGAAAAGCAACACATAAAGACCTCTCTCCTGGAAACAAGTGCAGTAAGAGGTGTCAGAGAAGAAGCTGGTTTCTAAATCAAGAAGTGCTTACATTACACACTGGTATTTTTTAACACAATGTAGTGTTTAGCTAGTAAAAAATATCTAGGCCTAAAGTAAATAAAGGCAGTGTTACTGAACATCTGGCACCTGCAGGTGAATCACTTTCAAAATAAGGCTTGGGCTTAGAGAAGGGAGAGATGTGAGGCAAGAAGTCTATGAAGATAAAAAAAAAGCTTTACTAGGATATTTTAGGAAGGCTATTTAGTTTTTTTAGTAAAGTCATATGTCACAGAAGGATATAACTACATTTCCTACTTCATTGTTGTAATTGTTTATCACTATTGCTGAGAGGAATGCAGAAAATGAGGATTTCTGCACCTTGAGAAATTCTCAGTAGGACAAAGACCATACGAGTAAAGACAGCCCTACAGAACTAGGCAGATCAGGCAAGAAAGGAGGACTGGAGGGAGCTGAAGTCATCACCTGCATGCTGAGTACAGTGTACTAATGTCGTGGAGAAGCAGTAGCTAAGCAGGAAAAGGGACAGCCCAGTTTCTTGCAGCTGCAGGCTGGAGTTGCTGGATTCCCTGGTAATCAAGATGCAAATATTTGGTTTTTGCACATGTTTCTGAATGGGATGCTTTGGCAGCTGATAAAGAGTCATCTTACACAATAGCAAGTTTCCCTGGCGGGGTCACTGACAAAGTCTGTTTGCTGTTTCCAGTTCTCATTACATCTGGAAAAACCTAGTATCACTGGGTTCCCTCTTCATTACCTCTCTAAAAAATAGCTACGGCTGTCAGGAAAAGCAGGAAAGAAACTGTCAAACATAAAGCATGACTGCAAAAGCTTTTACTTTAAGAAGAAGAAGCAAATTAGGAAAGAAAATGGGATTAAAGGAGGGGACAGCAAGATAAGTGGGTAAAATTGTAGGGAGGAGAGATTATGGTTAGTTTTCATGTGTAATGAAATGATGTTGCTTCAGCTGAGCCCTGATTTGGCTCCTTCTCTCAGTGCCTACCCTGAAGGCTAGATGACTGGCATTACTCTAACTTGTGGAGTCTGCTGACATTTGGGGGGAGTTTCAGTGACTGCACTACCAGAATAAGTTCATCTACTTAAGTGATTTTGGAAATTTCCCTTGAGGTTTTACTCTTTTTCATTCATGTTTTAACCAGCCCATTTAGACGGAATGAAAAACTAACCTTGGGTCAGCATCCCATGACCTGTTCTAATCAGCAGCACGTATGGGGTTCATGCTCAGTGATCCCAGTTTATGGCTGCAGCTCTGAGACAACCTGCCTGGGTGAGCGCACAAATGCAGCTCTAAAGCCAGGGCTTTCTTAAGCAGGAATAACTATTTACATCTCTGTACAACCCTGTGAGGAGGAAGGGGGATGCAGTTATCGCTACTACACTGTGTAAGCTTTGAGCGCAAGGCTCGGGGGAAAACTAACAAGCAGCCTCTTCCTTCAATTAGTTCTTGCTCTGCAGCTTTGCTTCCCCTTAAAAACAAGTAATCTCATACTGCGGCAAGTAACAAGTCTGCAGTCTACAGAAACAAACCAGGCTTTGGCTCCCTACAGCTCACCAGCTCAGGGGTTATCAGGGGTTATCTTCTTCAGTGATCCCTGGTCGCCTCAATCTCAAATCACATAAGCTCTGCAAGCACGGTTTCCAAAACAGCTAAATCTGTGCACGTGTGCACACGTGCGTGTGTGCTGAGATAGACAACCAATTACCTGATGTGAATAAAGCTATTGAATTATTTCTTAACATGTTTTTTTTTTTTCCTATATGAAGAAATTCCTGTTCAGTCTCAGATTTCAGAAGCTGGGTTTACAATGCAGTGCTTCTGCTTTGTCTTTTGCCTCAGCAACTACAAATCTCTGGAGGCTTTGCAGTGCACCAGAATGGAGGAGGGATAGTCACACTTCAGCAGACAGTCTTTTATAACCTTTTCTGATGTTTTACTGTGGCTTAAATACAGCAGAGACCTGACATACATTCAAATTGCCATGTACTGAAGAATGGAGAAATGATAGGAGAGAAAAAATTACTATGTGTCCTTCTGAATTTCTAACTACATCACAGTGCTTTCGGAGTATCAGATCACCTTGGGAGGTCTCATTTTTCATTACAGCTTCACTTAATTTTGAATTAATTCTGCCTCACACCCTTTGTATGTAAAAATGGTTGTTTTTACTTATACATGTCAATTTTGCCACTGTCCATGTTCCTGCTCCACTTGTGTGCTCTGCAATACATCATTAAATGTATTAGAGACAAGTTTAAGAGGTACCACTGATTACAGAAAAGAGATGTTTGATTAAACTATTGGCATGAGAGGTTCACATATCTGACGTTGTCAGTGTCAGAAGAGATGTGCAGGTTTCACATAAACACACATATTCAGATGTGAAATCCTGTTAAATTAGGCCCAGAGAGGGAGAATAACTGAGGCAGTTCAAAAGGCAAGGTGGTGAGCTGCAGATCCCCAGAACTTATAAACATCAGGCCTGAGAGCAAAACGACAAAGGAATCAGTCAAAATAAAGCTAAGTAAGAGAATGGGAAAGATGAAAAGAAACCTGAGAAAACTGGCTGCATATTGTCTGTGTTTGAAACTAGAGGAGGAGAGAAGAGAAGGTCTGTTTTTCTAGCCAAATTATGAAACGCAAGAAGTGAAACAATCAGGAGAAAAGGAGCTGGGGAAGCAGACATGCTGAGTGCTGACTAATGGGCAGCGTTTCATTAAGTGCTGGCAGAGGACACAGAGACTGCTTGAAGGGGGTTTGCTCCTCCCTCATGGGATACCTCAAATTTTTACCTTATCTGCTTTTTACTAATTGCATTAATAAAGAAAAGGCCTGAGGGATGCCAGAGAGACTAACAGTATCACCTGGCTGCTTTAAATGCCGGTTGCAAAGATACTCACCAAAATGTGTTCCTACTGGTGTGGTGGAACCAGTGGCACATATGCCTGCTGAAGACAACGCTTGGGTGGCTTTCGGTCTGCTGATTTCTCTGCAGATTTGGAACAATGCCTCTAGAGAAGACTTTCCACAGAGCCTTAAATTCCTTCTTCTTCCTCCACACACAGAGATGTAAGTTTGCTTGAGTGCCTCCTCACAACAGTGGCAGTAGCAACATGCTCTCCTGTAGGGAAAGACGTGAATTCATGTCCCACAGGGATGGGTTGTACTGTGCTCTAAAATGCTTGCTGGCTCTGATGAAACAAAAGCCTTCTGAATCACATGAACTGCATTATACTGCACCTTTCCTGACACTCTGACATGAACCTTTAACATTCCAAAAGCGATTTAAGTCAGCCAGTACCCCTCGACATAAATCAATGCATGCAACACTGTTTGGGCGCTTACAAACTGGGAAGCACACAAACATTTCCTCTGAATGCTCACAAAATCACCAGCTCTCAGGGCATAAATGTGTTACACCCAAGAGCTTGTAAAACGGCCACAGCAGCGCACAGCAGTGGCTGTCAATACAGTATGTTGTAACATGCTTGTAGACTCACAGACAGTCAGATTTAAAGTCTTGTACAAGGCTCAGGATTCTTCCTGCATTTGACCCCTGCAGTTAAGTGCTACAGTAATGGACTTGAAAGCATGCTGCTGCAAGAACTTGCCAAATGGTGATGGTACTCAGTAAATACCCAGTGACAGGTCCCAGGGAGTGTGAATCACATGCCAGATAGTGTTTTTATGTCTGTGGAGAAGTCCTTCTGCCTGAACACAGAAGTTCTGATCTTACGTGGGAATTTGAAGGTTTGAATGATGGGAGAAAGATGCGCTTTCTGAAAGGGAAAGTAAAATTTACGCATGAAATAAAAAGACAGACATTTCTTGGATGCTGTTTCGTGATTCATAAATACTGCTTGCATGAGGGTGATTTGTATTTGTTAGGCAACCTCTCCTAGTCTCTGGTTGGAGAGTCTCACTCACTAGTTCATAGTTTAAAGGAGAAGAAAAACACCTGTAAAAAGCAACAAATAGAGCTTTTCTTGGACAAACAAATAATGTAACCTTAAGGCACATTACCTAAACCCATTTTAAAGTTTGAATATAATTCCCCAAAGTTTCCTTCTGCCCTCTTCTACTAATTCAAGAAATGTTGAATGTTTCCTTGCACATTTTTCTGAATTTCATTGCACTGCTCATAGTCAGCTGAAGTTAATGACTGAATACTAACTTTCATGGGCCTTGAGAGTCATGCTTCTGCAAAGAAATGTGTGAATAGCATCTGCAAAAATGCAATTTCTTTTTAACATAATGGTTTTGGATCGTCTTAGAAAGAAGAAATGAAAATGTTATCAGCATTCCGAGTAGAAGCATAAAGTGGTAATAGTGGCCAGAAAAAGCACTTAGGTGGCCTAAAAATAGCATAGTGCTCAGGGGATGCCGAAATGTAAACAGCATGAATCCACAGGACCCAGGCACCTTGATTTTCTTCTGTGTATTTGGAGACTCTAGGAAAGGCCAAATACAAAACTTTTATCCTAAACCCACTCACACATGCTTCTCACATCACGGCAACTTTGCCTTCTGGCAGGTGTTGCAAAGCCCAGAACTAACAGCTGGCCAGTGAAAATGGCAGTAAAACCACAAATTGACCAACTTCAGCAGAAAAACATTTTTCAAAGCACAGTACAATGCATTTGGCCTGCTGACATGAAACAGATCACGCTTTGTGCGGAGGGAAAAGGCCCAGCAGGAAAACCACTCTGGAGTCTGCTCACATGGTTCTTGCAGGGTCACACAGACACAAAGCTGCGGGCAGTGGCTGCAAACAGGGGCCACGCCAGCAGCAAACTGTGGCAGTGCAGCTTTGTCCTGACTGACCACGAGACATGTCCACGTGTAAGTGTAAGTGAAGCTGGTAGGGTGCTGTGCCTGTCGGGTCAGGGAAAATGTGCCGCTCACAAGGAAAGCCACGGACTCATGTACGCTGCAGAAGCATGTGCCACATCCTTCTAGCACAGTGGTGGGCCATACATAAACCCCCTGGGTAGAAATGAGGAGCAGTTTTGTTTGGGAGAATGAAATTTTGAGGCTATCTTCCTATTTCAGCGAACATAGCAATACCAGTATAAACTCTGCTTCACTTTGCAGAGTGTCTTCAGTCTCCTTTTTCAAAAAATTTAAGTTTTAGACTTCTCCTCATTCCTCTGCCAACATCTGCCTGCTACAGTCTATTTCCATTCCAATGGAAGGACTAAGAGATATCACTATTCAGTTTTATTAAGAAGTGTGTGTATTTGTGTGGGGGAAGATTCTGCTTGCCAAGCACCTGCAACAGCCACTGTCCAGGACTCCCTCCTCACCAGCCAAGCACTCTGCTGCAACACTGCATCAATCCTCCTTTCCCCTCCTGCCGGGGAACGCGGGTCGGGACGCGGGGTGGGATGAGGGGTTGGAACGCGGAGTTGGGGGTACGATGCAGGCTTAGGTCGCAGGTGTGGGGCGCGAATGAACCGGGATGAAGGAGTGGCAAGCGCAGGCTGAGATGCAGACACGGCACGCACGCCGGAACCCCGGGCCGGACGAGAGTCCAGGAAGCGGGAGGCGGAGCGGGAGGCGGGTCCGGGAGGCGGGTCCGGAGGCGGAACGTGCGTCCAGCAGGGAGGATACAGGGGCGGGACGCAGGGGCGGGTCGCGGGGCCGGGACGCGGGGCTGTACTTCCGGTTCGGTGTTGCCGTTACGCGCTCNCCGGCGCAGCGCCGGCCGGGCCGGGTCGGTGCTGCCGTCGCTGGGGCCGAGCAAGGATGCGGCTGCGCTCGGGGGTGTTCGCCTCCTCCTGCGTCCTTGTGCAGGCCTTGGGCGTCGCGCTGTTCCTCCGCGGCTTCTTCCCGGTGCCCGTCAGGTCCCTGCNCGGACCCTCCGGCCGAGCCGGCCCCCCCCGGCCCAGGTAACGCGAGCAGCTGCCGGGCGCGCCTCGTCGCTCGGCTTCGCGGGGCACCTTTCTGTAGAGCCGTCGTGTTTCCAGACCAGTTTCCGGAGTAGTTTAGAACTTAACTAGTTTTCACGTAGTTATGGATCACAGCCAGGAGAATCTGCTTGCAGTCGCAAAAAGCCTCACGTGTCAGCTGTCACTTTTTTGAAGGGTGTGCTTTTCTGTGGTTTTGTTTTCCTTTCCCTGACTCTCATGGAGCCGGGATACCCGGTCCTGTTTAATGGCAAGTTGTTTGCATTAAATGATGGCGCCTCAGCTAAAACGCCTCACGCGTTTCATGTGATAATTCGCTGGCTGTGTTGTGCCCGAGATTCATTGCTTCTGTGATGTTTCTGTGATGTGTGAGTGTATTAATGCCACCTCAGTGAGACTTCTAACACCTCAGTAGTGACAAAGCAGCGGTAGTAATGCAGGTTGCAATATGCAGTTTAAATTTAGGCATGTCACTAGCAAGCCTGGGTGTAGTAGGCAAAAATGGAGTGACAGTGGAAGAATACTTACTTTCTGTAGTTCTTGGTTACAATTTACTTGCAGAGTGATGTCTGGATGATAAGGTCTAAAGGCAGTGTATTTCTTACTTAAAGCATGATGCAGCAGGCTTTCAACCCATGTTAGACCTAGTCAGAAAAGAATATTTCTCCAGTGCTTCTGTAACTCCTGAATGTTTCACTTTGTGACTCCTGACTGCCATTGAGTGCATGCTGTCTTGGCTGTGAGAACGCTGTGATACTGAATGCTTGCAGCACGTTGTTGTAATAAGTTCCTGGCAGAACACCTATAGTTTTCTTCACAGAAGTTCTAGTTCATTTAAAGTAACTTTTCTAAGTAACCCTGGCAGAAATAGATCAGCATGCTGTGTGGCAAGACTTGGAAAATGTGTTGCTTTAGCTGTCTTACAGTAAGTATTTTCACATGTCTTCTAAATAACTCCAAATTAATTTGATCTTCTCAATACTTTGACTTTCTAAAAAATAGCACTGCAGGAGGAAGTTAGGAGTAGGGTATATGTGTTTGTGATCTGAACATTTTTGGTGTCCAGAAAGCTTTCTTTCACTAAGCAAGTGGATAGGAGAAATATTTAACTAACAGAACATCCAGTGGTGCCTTCTTGTTTTTCATGGAGAGCCAAAGCATGCCTGCTAAGTTGATAATTCAAGTCCTGGAAAAACAAAATTATCAGTTTAATTAGGATTGCTTGCAGTTAGCATTTTGTTGCTGTTGAGATTTCCTTCTTCTCCCAGCTGTGCCCTCCTCCCCCATTTCCTGATCTGGAAAATCAGTAGCAGTAACTAGTCCGTGAATGTCAGTTTGATGATGCTTATCTGTGTAACCCAAGATACAAAAATAGTTTCTCAGGTCGTTTCCGAAGTTGTTGTGTTGGACACACCATTATCTGCGACCTTTCCAAATTGTCAACCACTTATGCAGTTTACTCTAAAGAGGTCTAAAACCCCTATATATAAAACTTTATATAATGCATGTACTGAGAAGCCACTTCAACACAATGATGTCTGAGTAGAGGTCTGTGTGTAGGATACATTCTGCTTTCATTTTGCCCTTCTGTGTTTTTTCCTGAAAGAGAAATGAGACCTGTAGGGCTTGGGACAAAAATGCTGCTGTAGGAGCTAAGTGTCACCATATGGACCAAGTTCACTGCAGATGAAGAGTTGCTGTGGCCAGAATTAAGTCCATGCAAAAGGAAGAGGTTGGCTTGAAGGCATGACATTGCCTGCTACTTGATGCACAGCAGCATTTTTCTGTACCCGCTTATATACCCTATTCAGGGAATTCTGGAATTGGATTTTTGCCCTGCAGCTGTCATCGCTGAACTAGCCTGGCATACAGTCTTCTTTCTAACTTGAAGGGAATGAATGTGCACAAATCCTTTTCATACAAGTTTCAGTGAACTTGTTTCTTTGTTTGTAATCTTCCTGTTATCTTATGGTGAGATTTGGTAAAGAGGCGTTGTTTATGTTGTGATGCGCAAAACTGGGTATTAGCACAAGTAAATGCTATTTCTTTTTTCTGACAAAAGTTGTCTGTCAGATGCAATTAGTTCAGCTTTACTGGATTAAAAAGAGAGAAGGTAGCAGCTCTCCCTTCTTATTACTTTGAACACTCTCCATTTCCAAGATTTTCCTTAGTTTTCCCAGTTGCACATCATATATTCCATTCACATTTTGTTTTACTTCCTAGAGGTGGTATTGGAGTTGTTGTTGTGTTATTCCTGTGCTGGATGGCTTGAAAAACTCATCTCTCTCAGATTTCTTCTTGTGTTTGCTGTTTGCAGCTTCTCATTTCTGGGTGTAAAATTAATAAAGAAGCTGAAAGCACTCATTTATGTGGTGAAGTTGTCCTTTAACCTCTGTCTAGTCTTCGGTAAAATTTGTTGATGACTTTTATGTACTCTGTTTTTGTTGCCTAGGAATGGTTTCTAACTGGACCAAGATTCCTCCACCACTCTTCAAAAAAGTTGTCATTGTGCTGATAGATGCTTTGAGAGATGACTTTGTGTTTGGATCCAAAGGGAAACAGTTCATGCCGTATACCACACAAGTTGTAGAAAAAGGGACTTCCTACAGTTTCATTGCTGAAGCCAAGCCACCCACTGTAACTATGCCTCGAATTAAGGTAAGTGGGTTTTTTTTTCTGTATCGTTTCATTGGAGAAGCTTTTGAAGTGTGAGTTGTTTCACATGCTTGGCATAAAGGACAGGTTTGTGGTGTTAGTGCAATCTGTGGCTGAATCTCTCTTTGCTGTAGTAGTGCATCTGATAGAGTCCTGCTTTGTCATGGCAAAGAGGTTAAGGACAGATAAGGCCCTAGTGCAGGCTTAAATGATTGACATAGCCTTTTTATTTGTAGTAATGGGAAGGCAGTAGCCTCTTAGTTGTTGAGTTTTCCAGTTGTTTTCTATCCAGGAATATTTTTATTATATTTCTCTGTGTTCTTGTAACTTCTGAGAGAAAATCCTGTTTAGTATAAAATGGTTTTATCATCAGGATGCTTTGGAAGAGCTTAAAAAGGAAATGGCACCAAGTTCCAGGTAACTAAAAGATGAGTTGTGGTGGTGTCATCAAAATGCTTGATCGTTCAGGCTTGTCAGTGGTAGATCTGAGTAACACCTCTGCCCTGAAGAAGCTGAGGGAGTGATCATTGGTAGATCAACTAGCAGGCGAGTGAGAGAGGGGAGGACAGTCTGGTAACTCTTTATAGGTGGACCTCATTGCTTTTTCTAGAAGTTTTGTACTTACTGTTTTGAAGGTACTGTCATTGTTAATGTTGAGTCAGTTTACTTAGTCCTAAACCATGTTTTGGTGGTTTAATGACCAGTAAATGAAGCAAATTTCAACTGTCATAGAAAGTCTTTTTTCTGTCCTTTAATTAAGACAGTACTATTTTTACCTTTTGTAAAGCAGTTATCTCCAACATCAACTAGCACTGTGTTGTGGCAGATGAGGTTATGTGGCAAGGCAGCTTGTGTTCTTTTACTTTGTTATGTTTCCTTACCAAAAATACAACTTGTCTGCCATCTGGCTTATTGCTTCCTCCCACTTACATTGCTTCTGTCTTCTGAGCACTGGAAGTTTCTTGTTTAATGTGTCTCTTTTCTTGTTTCACTAGGCTTTGATGACAGGTAGCATACCCGGTTTCATCGATGTTGTTGTGAACCTCAATTCTCCAGCTCTGTTGGATGACAATCTGATATGGCAGGCAAAAACAGCTGGGAAAAGAATAATATTTTACGGCGATGATACTTGGGTCAAATTGTTCCCAAAGCACTTTGTGGAGTATGATGGAACAACATCGTTTTTTGTGTCAGACTTTACAGAGGTGAGAGGCTTTGTATGATCCCAAGTTAAACAAAGTGAGTACGAACAAACAGTGTCAGTTTCTGAGAATGAATGAGTAAAGCTACTCTTGTTCTGAAATACATACCTGGCAATTAAATAGAAATTGGGTTCTAATGTGTTTTTAGTACGGGCACTGTGAAGCTAAGCATTTTGGTCCCTCATGCATATACTGTAAGAAGTGTTGGGAGGATAGAGTAATCATCAATGTATTACTCTATAACTTTCCTAGACATACCATTTTCTTACAAAACTTGTTGTATTTGGAAATTAGACCGGTTTGTTTGTTTAAAAATTCCACTATCCACATTTTCTGTTTGCTATCAGATTTTTATTAGTTGGTGCAATCTTTAAGAGGCCCATTAATATATTATCTTGGCCTCTTAGAGGCATACTTTTATAGTATTGCATCACTTTTGTGATTGCAATGGGAGTAGTGTTTATGTATGTGATCAAAGAGGGAGCATAGAAAGTAAGTGAAACAAATTCTGAAAATTCTTACTCTGGGCACATTAGAAGAGTAAATGCTTTAGCAAATTTGCTTAGTTTTTGAACATTTGTGATTTGTAAAACCTCAAGGCCTTGGCCTGGTGCTACTGACTGAAGTGTTTTACTATTTAAGGAAGTTAAAAAGGTCTGATGTGAATTGGAAGACTTGTTTAATTGCTTATGCTAATAAGACTTGCAAAAGCTTCAACCTGGAGTGAAAAGTACAGACGTTCTATGGGATCTGTGGTTATGTGGCCCTCAAGCTCTTTATGCAGTTCTTACAATTTCTTAATATGGTCTGTTAAACACATAGGTTTTTTTTTATAGTTTTTTTGGTAGTTATATGCAGACTCAACAAAGTAATGTCACATGTGAAATATTGTAGGGATTTTTAATAAACGAATATATGCAACTAAAAATGTATTATCAACCTAAGCAGGAAAACAGGTGAGTTAGGCCCCAAATAGCACTTTTCAAATAGTTTTTCTTTCTCACTTTATCATCAGTTCTTTTACACGTAGCAAGTACCATCTTCTTGTTGTTGCACACTAGCAAAAATTGAGTTGAAAGATCAGGGTTTGTTGTACTCCTGAGCTTCCCATTGCTAAACCAAGGTTTTTTTTGTACTTGTGACACTTGATGTATCATATGTGAAGTGATAATCTGTAGTGTGAAGGATGAAACTGGCTGAAAAGTTCTTGAAACAAAATTAAAAGGTTCTGAGGAAACTTGGCAACCCATTTACCTTGTCTGTATGTAAGCTGATGTGTCATTACCAGAAAAAATGAAATGGGGTGAAGAATCTGTTTTGAAGACAAATATATTTGACTCCCTGACATAGAACTAATCAGTTTTTTTTATTATTATCATTGAGAGTGGCTGTAATTCTTATGAACTTCTATGGAATTTTCGTGGGTAGTGTAGTTGATTTTCTTGTGCTCTTTACAAGACGGAATTTCTTTACCTTGTAATTGTTTTCTTTGAGGTTGATGATAATGTTACCAGGCATTTGGATAGAGTGTTAAAGAGAGAGGACTGGGATCTCCTAATACTACATTACCTGGGATTGGACCATATTGGTCATATGACTGGGCCAAACAGCCCATTAGTGGGACCAAAACTTCGTGAAATGGATAACATACTGAAGAAGATTCATATTTCTCTTCTTTCAAAGGTAATACAGCTTCCTCTTGGGTCAGTGTCTGTTAGTTGTGGACTGACATTAAAATGCTTGCTGGTTGTTGTTGGTAGCTTCTGTATTCCTAGACTAAAGTGTGTATTCTGTTCTTTGCCTTCCTGAGCCATTTCCCAGTGTAGCATTTTTAAGGATTTGCTGGCTGACCTTAGTGTAACATCTGTTAACAGCTTCCTCTGGGCAGCTGTGGGAAATAACACCCCCTTGGTGTGTGGGAAGACGAGAGGAATGCCTGCCAAAATTCTCTCATCACTTGTGAATCAAAATGGTTGTTGGTGTGCTTTTTAGTAATGAAATTCAGAAGAAGGAGTAATGGGCATGTGTAGCTGATGGCTCTGATGTCCAGAATTATGAAGGCGTACCTAATTCTTATGTATTTGATAAATGCAAATGGAAGTGGTAGTCTTGAACTGCATTTTTTTTAATGGTAAGTGTAGTACGTCTGAATCTGTTTTTAGATTTGTAAATACTGGTTGTCACTTACCTAAGCAGTCTGGGTTTTGAAATACCAAGTCCTAGTTCCGAGTGGCCTGAAGCTTTTTTTGTTGTTTGTTTTTGGCTGCTGCAATTCAGAATAGCTGATCATGAAATTTCAATAGTATTTTTAGTCAAGTGGATACTATTACATGAAAAGAGAGGTTAAATCCTGTGTGTGGAAATTCCATGAATGTTACAGTGGTTTTCCGGCTGTTTTTTAGTACGTTTGCTTTTGCCATTTATATTCAAGCCTTCATCTCAGTTTTAGAATACAGCCATAGTAAAAGCACTTTACTTTTTGGGTAGAATAGATACTGGTAGTAACTAGAGATGATGGAAAGCTACTTTGTTGCTGAATAACTGTTAATTTTCTGCCACTTCAATTTGTTAGCTCAAAATTCTTGGACAGGCCTCACTTAAGTTTCTGTTCCTCTTTATTCAGCAACATAACACATCATTTAACATCAGTCTTCATTGACTGTCAGATTTCAACCCCTAAAGCCCATGGGAAACTAGAGACTATTAGAAATAGGATTATTTTTGAATATTGAATTGATATTATGTTGATATTTACAATATTAATAATTCAGCATGTCTGTTAAAACTTAGTGAAGCTGAAGAGATGAAGAGGGGGAATATTTCTCTGCTGCTGTTCCGGGACTCCTGATTTTCTTCTCACAACATGATAACCTTTTTTTAATCTTCCATAGAGTTTCTAGTGACTCTGTATATTCAGGGGTTTTTTAAAAGCTTTTTTTGTGCTTTTTTTTTTTGCTAAGATACTGACAAGTGTGTTAGATATAGCTCTCTTAACTTCTAAAAATTACTATTACTGCATAACACTTAATTGCAGCCATCTCTTGTTATCTGCCCAAGGGGTTGTGAGCAGATTTAATTTCAAAAATGAAATTATTTTGAGACATACTCATGTTTGAAAATGATGAAGATAGTGAAATTATATAAATGAGTTGTATGAATTGTATTTATATGAGAACTTAGATTTTTTCTATGATTTGCAGGAAGAAGCTTCTCTGCCCAATTTACTAGTTGTTTGTGGGGATCATGGAATGTCTGAAACAGGCAGTCACGGTGGTTCTTCAGAAGGAGAAGTGCGCACACCACTGCTGTTTATCAGCTCTGCTTTTGAAAAGAGAAGTGGTAAGGATCAAAGAAGCATGACGTTTTTTAGAACTGTCTTAGTTTCAGCTGGAATAGTGGTAATTTTCTTCTTAGTAGCTGGTACAGGGCTGTTTTTTGGATTCAGTATGACAATATTGTTGATAACACACTGGTGTTTTAGTGTTTACTCTGAATCAAGGACTTTTCTGTTTCCCGTGCTCTGCCAGTGAGCAGGTGCAAAAGGAGCCATCAAGGAGCATAGCTAGGACAGCTGACCTGAACTGGCCAAAGGGATATGCCATACCATGGAACCTCATGCCTAGGATATAAACTGGGACTGCCAGTCGCTGCTCGGAGATGGACTGGACATCGGTCAGCAGGTGGTGACAAATTTTCTTGAGAATCACTTGTTTCTCTTGGGTTTTATTCTCCTCTCTGTCCTCTTTTTCATTGCCATTGTTTCATTTTGTTTCAATTTTTAAACTATTCTAGTCTCAACCCATGAGATGTACCTTTTCTTTCTGATTCTCCTCCCCACCGGGATGGGGGATGTGAGTGTGCGAGTGGCTGTGTGGTACTTGGTGTAAGGCTCCAGTAGACACCAGTGCATAGTGTACTCTAAAACAATGGGAACACTACTGCTGTATATAACTGTAACAAGAACAGCAGTAGTAATTATATGTAGATTATAGTGGTTATTATTGTAATGGAAAGGGGAGAGACAGAGGAATAAAACCTAAGAGAGGGAGAGGAATAAAACCCAAGAGAAACACGTGATGCACAATACTGTTGCTCACCACCTGCTGATTGGTGCCCAGCCCATCTTAAAGCAACAATCCACAGACCCCAGACAGCTCCCTCCCTTTTGTATACTGGCTACAGTGCTCTCTGGTATGGGCTATTCCTTCAACCAGTCCAGGTCAACTGCCCCAACTGCATTCCCTCCCAGCTCACTGGCAGAGCACAGGACGTAGAAAAGTTCTTGATTTAGAGTAAGCCCTCCTTATGAATGGCTAAAACATCAGTGTGTTATCAACGTTATTCTCATCCTGAATCCAAAACACAGCCCCTGTACCAGATATTAGGAAGAAAAGTAAGTAACTCTGTTCCAGTTGAAACCAGGACAAAAACACATGGCAACTCTAATTTATATCCTGAAAAGTGCTTTCATTTGTTCTGCAGCTACTTGGGAAAGCCCATTCTGTGTGACTCAAAACTCTGTTTTAGCCAAAGTTAGCATCTGTATCTTGGTGAAACCATGAATCAAGCTTTGTAATCACTGAGAGAACTGTGTATTTCTTAGATTATAATCTTTTATAGCACTGTCCTATCTGAGTTTTGAGAGCTAATGAGATCTGTTGTCAAGATCCTGGGCTAATCGTAAATGAATAGGTTTAGATGCAAAACGCTATTTGAAGTGAGTTTAAATTTTGTCTTTCATGGCTGGAATATTTCCTTGGCCTCCATTCTTCCCTCTCACACAGCTAGGGTAGAGGAAAGAATGACAATTTCTCACACAGAGTTAACCAGAAGGAGGAAGAAAGCCCTTGAGGGACTAGAAACTATTAAAAATAGCATTGATTTTTAATATTAAATTGATCTGACCATTGTGAAAGGGTGAGAGGTGATGGCAGTGATCACATGACTATTGATTACAAAGTGTTCTTTGGGGACAGTGAGGCCTGTCCCCAAAGAATATGGGGCATGAGTGTGTTTACTGTATGATCCAGTTAATTTTTTATCACTGATGTGAGTTTACATGTTTCTGAAGCTGATTTTCTATTTGTAGATAATAATAAAAGATAAAAGCCAGATAGTTAAAGGCAAGAGGCAATAAAGGGATGAAGTGGTAGAGACCCTTTGGTCTGCTTTGTAGAATTGTGCTTAAATAAACTCCTTGAGTGGGTGAATTGGTGGAATGTAGTTATACCAGGAGTGAATATTTTCCCCAAAATAATACTTCTTTCTGCCTTTCATTCTGCCACTTGCTCATTTCCATCTGATTTCTTTTCTTCTAAAGCCTATGTGCAGAACCTTGATTTATTTATCTTGCTGGAGGTTCCTGCAGCACAGTGGAGGTAGATTTTTCTGTCTGTCATTTATAAAGCTGTTACCCAGTTGGAATAGGAAACATGGCTTGAGGAGTCATTGATCTCTTCTCAGGTCTGAAAACAAAACAAAGTCAAGAATGGATCAAAGCTCTTGGCTAAGTTTTTATTTTATGAATTTCACCGACATTTGCTGACAGCCTGGCCAAAAGAGTATAGATTCTGTAAATGCAGTCTCCTGCTCATTGGAATTAGTTTCTATGAGGTTTAAACTGAATGAGCACTTTTTAAAATACAGTGAAATATATCTATTTACCTGTCATTTGGGATAGAGCTTGTGATTTCTAATGCATTTGTAAATATCCAGCAGTTTACTTTTCATTGGTACAGTAGTCAGGATTCTACTGACTGCTCCTTATGATCCTACTGTAAACAAAATGTACTGTGGTTTATTTGGTAGACCTCAAAATAGTAATCCTGTGGGCTTTTTGCATTTAGTATGCTGTCAGAGTATTACTTGTATAGCCTTCTACAGAGATGTGTCACCCATGAATGGCTAAATGTGTTGGGTAGTTTGGCTTTTTTTAACCAGTTAAGAATTTGCCTTTAAAGATAAAATCTGAAAACTGCTGACATATAGGCACTCATGCAAAGAGGCTTTACGGATTATAGATGGCATTCTGTACAAGTATGGGATTAATCGGAGCTAAATGAGAAATGACGGAAATTTTAATGCTCTTAAAAGGAGCCTTGAGAGGAATAAAGACTATATAGAGTTCTTTCTATACAATATTTAAGTCAAAACACTCGATGCCTTTAGTTACAAAGAGAATGTTTTAAAAGCATAATAGAGAAACACTGTTGCCTAACGAGTTCATCATGAAAAGAAACAGCTGGCAAACCAATCTTAAACAAAAAGTTACTTACGTTGATAAAATCATTCACATCTGTAGATTTCTGTGGGACTGATGGCTAATCCTGATAACTGCAGTAAATTAATGGAATCCTGCATGGGACCCTTTAAAAATCTCTGGGTTTACCTGCATGAAGCCAATGATTTTGAGCCTCAACATTCCTTACTTGGTCTCTAATTCTGTTTGCCTAGCAACCTGATATTAATTAAATCTTGAGCTGTTGTCATTATATTGAGAAGCTTCTAGAATGCTGTCAACATTATTTTAGTTTCTCATTCTTTGTTCATACATTAAATTAGCCTACTGTAGTGGTTTCTATTATTTCTAATGTAAAAGTTACAAAACTCTCTTAGGATGTAGGTTGCAACTTGGTATTAAGGTGATCTCCTGGACCATCTGTTTTCTTACTTGTATGCATTTTTGTTGTGTTTACAGTAGTTGTTAGCGTTGAAGAGTCGTGCTGGCTAAGACTTTAATAAATTTTGGATTTGCAGCAGCAGAGGATAGCAGCTGAAAAAGATCAGTCAGCTCTCTGCAGATGACTTAAAATAGCTGATCTAACACCAATGAAACAATTTTGAAACNTTTTTTTTTTTTTATTCTTCTAGGTCCTCTGGCCCAACCTGAACATGTGCAGCAAACGGATTTAGCTAGCACACTGGCAATAGGTCTTGGTCTACCAATTTCAAGAAACAGTGTGGGGAACCTCATATTGCCAGTTGTTGGAGGCAAGACAATGAGAGAACAGCTACGTTTTGTGCACTTGAATGGGTTCCAGCTTAGCAGATTGCTGCAAGAGAATACACCTGCATATGAGAAAGGTAAATTAGCTAAAAAAATATGTTCCAGGTATACTAAAAGGAGATTGTTTATAAAACAGATTGGACTTTTAAATTCAATAGCAATGGCACTGCGCTGCAAATTAGCTATTCTTTTGAGAGCAGTATTCAGAGCAATTGTACCAAATTCAGTCTTTACTGCAACCTACTTTTATTCACTGCTTCTGAATACAGTCTTTTTTAATGATTAGTAATATTCTTAGTAGGCAAAAGAACAAAAATAATGATGGAGTAAGATTAAAGTAAAACTGCTAGTGTAGTTAAATCTCAGTGGTTTCGTAACTGCTCTTTGTGAGGTGTCCTACATAGGGCACTGACTCTGAGCTGTTTGGAGAGTTAGCACAGTGGAGTGAATTTTCTAGTTTAAATAAAAACATGTTTCAAGTAAAGCTGGGCGATAATTTAGGGTAAGTTATCTTTTTCATTTTTATGTATGAATTTACTTGGAGTGAGAACCTAGAGAACTGCTTATTAAAAATGCATGTATGTGTGTGTATTTGGAGAAAAGAATAAAAAACAAGTAGGAAAAATACACCAAACCTAGCAAAACGTGGTATTTCATTAGGAAACATGATACAAACTGTGGTATAAATAATGAAGTTAATATGATAATTTTGTGAAAAAAATTGAGTCAAAGGGTGAATATTTTACCTTTGACATTAGAAGATGTTGTTGTCTTAAAACAACCGTGAAGCTTGTCAATTGATTTATAATCTGTTGAATTATTAAAATAACTAGATGAGAATTACAGCTAGGAATAATTAAAGTGGATAGCAACATAAATTTTAGCAAGATGATCACTATAGGTCAAGAATCAATTATCTTTCAACATCACCACTTCTAATCATCATTAAACCTTGTCCAGGAATCTCAACAGAACAAATTCTGCTTGTTGCAGCAACATGCCTGTAGCAGGACCCATGTTCCATCTCTTCTGATACTTTTTTTTCTGCACAGATTTCCTCACTTAACCCAGTTGTGTCAAGTGAGGAACTTGCCCTGTTGGGGGTATTCAGGATGACTGTGTTGCTGAAATGCCATCACAAAACTCCATCTGACAGTATTTCTGCAAACACTGATGAAACAGACTGAGGTTCCTACCAGCTTCTGGTTTATATCTTCATTTTCATTTTATTTTTTGTCTGGGAACAGCTTAATTTTAACTTGTAGCTTTCATCTGAGAAATGAAAGTCAAAATTGATGAGGATAAAAATGTCAGAATTTTTTATGCTGCGTGCTTGTGACTGCAAACTTATTAGAGGTGTTACCTTACTGGAAAGAGGTTGGGAGGCAAAGCGTCCATGTGGACTTTCTCTCCTTACAGTAATGGAAAGTCTCAGTAACATGGTGCAAGTCTAGGTCCAAGTCACGGTAGCTTTTTTTGCAGAGTTTTAATGTCAATTTCCCCTGTTTCGGTAGACTTCTTAGAGGGGTCTTGGTTTTCTTGGAGTGTCCTAGATGTGCAAGGCTATAGGCTAATGCTTTGGTGAGTGCGGTTAAGATTGGCAGGGAAACAGTATGTTCTGTTTGTTTAGTGTTTTTTGATTGATATGGATACTTCAGTTTTAGAAATACTAAAGAAAATAACACTAACTCAGTGACTAATATATGTAACTTAAGAGCATGCATGAATGGCCATTTGTTTTGCATGGTTTTAAAGTGAAGATAAATGCCATCCCACTACCCCACTACAGGCACATACACATCTGTCAGGATTCCCCTAGAAAGAGGTTACCTTGCTGAGAAGTCATTATATTCAGTAATCTCATTCAATTTCAAGACAATTGCCCTCTTTTTAAAAAAGGTGAAAAGGAGGATCCTGGGAACTACTTAACCAGTCAGCCTCACTTCTGTGCTTGGTAAGGTCACGAAACAGATCTTCCTGGAAGATACATCAACACACATGGAAGACAAAAAGGTTATTAGAAATGACACTATTTTGCTAAAGGCAAAATGTGCCTGACTAATTTAGTGTCCTTCTATGATGGAGTAAATGCATCAGTGGACAAAAGATGTGCCATCTACTTAGACTTCTGTATGGCCTTTGGTAAGGCCTCCCTCAACATTCCTGCTACTGTTGTTAGAGTGATGTGGTTTGACAAGTGCACTCTGTAATGAATGAGAAATTGGCTGCATGTCTGTAAAGTCAGTGGCTTAGTGTCTAACTGGGAACCAGTAATGAGTGGTGATCTAGTGAAAGATGTCTCCATTAACAGTGCTGGGGATGAATGAGATAATCTATAAAGCCACCTTCCAGCCTGAACAATTCTACAATTTTAAGATTCTAAGTTGGGAATGTGAGGAGGGAAAATTGATCTTTTAAGTGAGAGAGTGGTGACAGGCATGGAGCTCTGCCTGGGAGTGGATTATGAAATAGTTGAGAACTTCTGGGTCAGGATTGGTACACAGACCAACTAGGGCAATACTGTTATGGGTGTCTAGTGCAGAAGTCCGATTGTAAGGAGTTTGTAGGTTTTCAGACAACTAGAGGAAGTCCTGTGTTCACCATCCATTGTGGTCATAGGGTGCTTCAGCCACCCTGTTGCATTTCAGGCTAGATGACGGGACAGTGAGATGGACTGAAAAGTGGCTCAGCTGCTGGGTTTATGTGAATGTGATCAGCAGCACAAAGTCCATGTGAAAGCTAGTCACTTGTGATCAACTACAGGGCTTGACTTGGGCCAGAACTATTTAATATCTTCATCAAAGATCTGGATGGTGGAACAAAGTGGACCCTCAGCAAGGGAAGGATGCAGTAGAAACCTGGGAGGATTGCTTGATGCAGTAGGTGGGTCTGCTGCCTCTCAGAGGCACCTTGACAGGCTGAAGAAATGGGCTAACAGGAATCTCTTAAGGTTCGGCAAAGGGAAATGCCAAATCCTGCACCTGGGAAGAAGTAATCCCAGCGTACCTGTGCAGATTGGTTATTGGCTGACTGCAAACAGCTTGGTGAAGAACCGCCAAGGAGTGTCTGGGACACCAAGCTGAACATCAGGCAGCAGAGCATCGTCGTGACAGAATGGCAGTAAGCTGGCATTAGGAGGATGGTTATCAGCAGGTCAATCCTTCCTCATGTATCAGCTGTGGTAAGCTGACATCAGGGGTCTTGGGTCTGGTTCTGGGCTCCTCAGTACCATAATTTAGTGGATATAATGTAGTGAGTGCAGTGCATGGCCATGAAGGTGATGAAGGGACTGGAATGTCTGTCGTACAAGAAGGGGCTGAGGGTGCAAAGACTGTTCAGCAGGGATCTTACCAATGTAGGTAATATGTGATGGGAGGGAATAAACAAGATGGAACCAGGGTCTTTATTGGTGGTCCTCACAAAAAATTTAGAGGAAACCTTTTTAGGTGAGGTTTGTCAAACACTGGAATGTGTTAGCAAGAGAGGTTGTGGAGACTTCATACCTGGAAACGTTCAAGACCTGACTGGACACAGATCTGAGCAATCTTTTTCAGCTCACCCTGCTCAGAGCCTTTTGATCTTTATTTGTAGAACATCTGAACACTCATCAGAGTTGTGCTGACAGGTCTTGGCACTGTGTAATTTCTGAAATCCACAGACAAGGTTTACTGCCAGGTTTTTTGAGGGAAAGAAACCCCAGAAGATAGTTGGAGTCAGTTGGACATCACTCATATTTGCTGCTGCAGTTTCAAGCTTTCCAATGCAGATTCTCCTCTAGTAGCAGCTAGTGGATCATAACATTTCAGTTATGAAATTATGAAATTTCAGTTATGAAAAATGCTAGGAGAAATGCCTGTGACTGGAACTTCAGTTTCAAGTGAAAGATACACTTGAAAATACTTGTAAAGATAGCATAAGCCTTGCTGCTTTTAAAAAAAAGAATTATTATTTTCAACTCTTGAGGTCAAAACCAGTAAGTTCTACTGAAGGAGAAAACATGGCATTCCTGTCCAGTGTTGTAATTTACAGCACAGGGGTTAGAGCACCCTCTGCTGGGACCATGAGGATGATGACTGAGTCAGTCATAGGAGGAAAAGATTCACCCATTGTAAGCTATAGCATAACATACACATTCATTTTTGGTGCAATATTAGTTTCCTTCCTAACACAATGAGATGAAGTCAGACGTCAGTTGAGTTGAATTGCAGTCAGATGGGAAGGCAGAATGACCTTTACAAGCTGTTTCATAAAGAAGCCATGGAGTTCCCTGGATTCACCAGCTCCAATGTTAAGAACAAACTGTAATAGTACACAAAAATTTGTTTCCATCTTCAAGTATCTGTTAATAAATTGCAGAATGAAGGCAGGTCAATAATATTTTTCCCCCCAGTGTTTGTTCATATAAACATGCATTTTCAAACTAAGAGGTGTACAACATTTAATGGGACTTGGGCCTTGCTTTACTGAGGTACAAAAGAATCCTCACAGTTAAACTTACCTTCAAGTAAATGAAATTTTATGTGAGAAACTTGAAGCTTGACTTAGGACTTTATTATTTTAAACATATCTTTTTGAAACATGCTAATAAATTAAGTGTGAGGCATGAAGTTTTGATAGATGTGGATACATGCAGCTAAAAAAAGGTCTGAAAAAATGAGAATAAAATTATCTGGCAAAAATTAAGAAGCTGAAAGAAGAAGTATCTAAAACACACTTTGGGTTTTTGAGCAAGTTCATACCTCAGTGTGAGACAGGCAGCTCTAGGTATCTAGCAATGCTTCCCTCGAGTTCTGAACTTCTGAACATGAAGCTGAATGATAAACTAGGACTGTATGTTTGGAAGACATTCTACAGTGGAATGAAGAATCATGCTTGAGAGCAAATTGGGTGTTGTTATTAAAATGAATGCAAGCTTTTCAATTTGGGACTGATCCTGAACTTGTATGAGATTGAAATAATTTGACTTTTACTGGGACATCTATATATTGAAACTGGAGAAGTCACTTTTACATTATTCATTCTTTTCTTATAACTCTTTTAAAAGGATCGCTGCCTGTGGCTGGAAGTAAGTGAAATTGTTGAATTGTTGTCAGATGATTGCAAAGCTTATCCATCTGCTTGTGATAAGAAGGTAGTGAGGCTGAGGCACAAATTGCTAGTGTAATATTATGCAAGTAAAACTTTGCCAGTGCTTTGGGAAATGTGCATCTGGGCAAGCTTGCTTTGGATTTTGCTTCAATTTTGACTTGTCTTATGAGTATCCCACGCAGGAATAACTTTCCAATATTACCTGCCTGTTACCAAAATGCTTCTCCAACAACTTAGTGTCCATGACCCTTCTTATTTTATACTTCCCGCGTATAAATGTGCCACTGAACCAATATTATGGGAGTTCTCAAATGAAATTTGGCAACCATGGTCTTTATTTCTGTCTGCAAGATCTTTAAATCATTCACTCATGAGAGTTTGACTAAAAGTCATCTTCCGTACCACACACAATGGTTTTAGGGAGCAGTTAATGTGGAAAGAAGTAGACGAGAATGAAATAAAATTGCTAAAAGAAATGAAGAGGGAGGCTAGTCAGAAGCATGAAAATGGAGCAGAACAGGAGCAGATGTGGAGGGAATTTATTTATGTTTCAAAATATAACTTGAAGTAATTTCAGTGTTCTGTATAATGAAAAAGTGTCATGTCAAATCTCAGTTTGATGAAAGCTCATTTTAGATGATCCTTTATGGATGTCCTCAAACGTATGAATATTTAACTCTTATTTCAAGTATACTGGAAGAGACACTTTACAGGGAAGTTCAAAGAATTGCAGGAAGGAAATGAAATCCTCTGTGTGCACTGGCAACTGTCTTGATATACAAGTGTTTACTGCTGGCTGGCCTGTATTCACTTTCTAGCAGATCCCTGCAAGCCCCCTACATAGCAGGATCAACATACCTTGGAGTCTGCTTGAAGTCTTGGGAGAACAGACTGGACATTCTGAGTTAAACATTGCCTTTTAAAATTCTCACTTGGAATTCAGCCCACAGTAAATGACAAAGTGTCTTGTATGATAAGAGACGTACAAATAATAAGCACAATTCTTTCATGACTATACAAGAATTGTGAATAGAAATGCTTCATTCATCTTCATTCACTTGAAATAAAATTTTAAATGTTTGTGGATTTAAGAATGTACTTTTGCTGAAAAGGCTTAACAAAAATAAAGTGGGTTTTTTCCACACATACGAGGAGTGAAAAAAACTGTAACTTAAATCTTTGTGGCACCAAAGTTATTTCAGTCATTGTTTTAACCTTTCCTGTCTGAAACTTTAGAGCAATGTTTCACCCTACTTTCAGCTAAGAAGGGAAGACCTGGAAGTTGTATAAAGATTTCCAAATTGACCTTTTGTACTTAAGTTATCATTACCTTTCAAGTCAAATTGCAGGGAAATAGCAAGTACTACTAGTGTGAAGTGAAATTAAACGTTTATTTTTGAAAAAAAAAAGCAGATAAATGTGAATATTCATGCATAGCATAAGGTCCAGTGAGGTACGAGTCTCTGAAAGTTAAGCTCTTGCCTTCCGTGCGTTATCAACTGAATTTGTGTTGTGATTGCGTACTGTATTCAATGACCAATATTTGAAAAGCAGAATCCCAGATTAGGTAAAGTAGGAATGGATCACTGCAGGTTACGTAGTCCAACCTCCCTGCTTGAGCAGGGTCCCCCACAGCACATTACTCAGGAATGTGTTCAGACAACTTTTGTGTTTTTCGAGAGAAGGGCTCTGCAACCTCTCTATGCAACCTGTTCCAGTGCTCAGCCACCCACAGAGTAAAGAAGTTCTTCCTCATGTTTAGGTAAAACTTCCTGTGTTCCACTTTCTGCCTCTTGTCAACAGACAGACAGCTGCCTGTTGCTGGGCACCATGGGGAAGAGCTTGGCTCCGTTCTCTTGACACCTTCACTTCAGATACTGGCAGACATTGATGAGGTCCCCTCTCAGCCACCTCTTCTTGAGGCTGAACAGGCCCAGGTCCCTCAGCTTTTTCTCTTAAGAGAGATGCTTCAGTTCCGTAGTCATCTTTGTTCCCCTCCACCGGACCTGCTCCAACTCCATGTCTCTCTTGTACTGAGGAACCCAGAACTGGACACAGCACTCCAGATGTGCCCCTCCAGGGCTAGTAGAGGGTCAGGATCACCTCCCTCAACCGGCTGGCAATGCGCTTCCTAATGCACCCCAGAATCCGATTGGCCTTCCTGGCCCTCAGGACACTGCTGGCTCACAGACAGCTTGTTGTCTACGAGGACCCCCAGGTCCTTCTCCACAGAGCTGCTTTTCAGCAGGTCACTCCCAGCTTGTGCTGGTGCCTGAGGTTATTCCACCCCAGGTGCAGGACCCTAAACTTGTCTGTGTTGAATTTCAGATGGTTCTTCCCTTCCCATCCCTCCAGCCTGTCCAGTCCTTCTGAAAGGCTGCATGTCCCTCCGGGATACTGGCCACTCCTCCCAGCTTTGTGTAGTCAGGGAACTTGCTGAGGAAGCATCTATTCCTTCATCCAAGTCACTGGTGAATAAATTAAGCTACAGTGGACCCAGTGTTGACCCTTAGGGGACACAGCTACTAACAGGTCTCCAACTATATAGATTTTACATTGTTTATTAAAACCCTCTGAGCTCTGCCATTCATTCATTTCCCAGTCCACCTCACCATCCAGCCCTCACTACCAACTGATGCGATGTGTGTGTTGTCTCCTTTGGTGTTTTCCCTAGACATCGGCTATTTGATCATTTCCCACTTAGCTGATACAATGTGTTCTGGATAATGAGTAGTTCCAGCGGAAAACATTGCTTCCTTTCTTTCCCCTCCTCCCACAGTATAGGAAACATTTGAATTGTTTGTCCTGGAAACCATCTGTAAAAATGAAAGGTTATTTTAATAAGTTTGTCAATTGTTAGAGGTCTTGACAGTTTATTAGGTTAGAGTTAATTGCTTTTATTCCAAGTAAATGGTATTGCTGCAGGAAGATGTGTAATTTTGTACCTGTGAAAAAAGTTTCAACCGCCATAGCAATTATGTATTTTTATACACTTTACAAGCAAATATAAAAATGTGATCACATCTCCGAGTAATCTTTCTTTATTCATGGATCCTCTTGCTTCTTTTCTTTTCTCCCCTTCTCTTCAGATCCTGGATATGAACATTTTAAAATAGCAGAAAAATCCCATGGTAATTGGATCAAACTGTATTTAGGGGGGAATAATTCAGAAATACTCTTAAATCTTGGCAAGAAGGTCCTGAAGCAATACTTGGAGGCCCTCAAGACTTTGAGTTCTTCGTTAAGCAAACAAGTGGCACAATATGACATGTATTCAATGATGGTGGGGACTGTGATCATTATGGAGGTATGGAAATAGATCTTTCTGTGAAAAAGTTAAGTGCACAAAAGTAAAAGTATCTTAGTTTTAGATATGTAATGTATACACTTACTGGTCTTTAAAATTCCTGAGTATGGATTTTTAGGGTTGACTGACATTC
Organism: Machaerirhynchus nigripectus; assembly: GCA_013397975.1. Taxonomy (NCBI): domain Eukaryota; kingdom Metazoa; phylum Chordata; class Aves; order Passeriformes; family Dicruridae; genus Machaerirhynchus; species Machaerirhynchus nigripectus. The sequence continues at coordinate 188,047 of VZRQ01003014.1, read as the reverse complement.
TGCTTGGATGAGATTAATACCCTTTTAAAAGTAAAATCTGGCCCTTAAAATGATTCAGGAGTGCTTTTGATATGAATTACTTATGTTTTAGTGTATCTGGTTACAGTAGATGTGCAGATGTGTTACAACTTAAATTACTCCCATATTAGTTGACCTTCTATTTTTGAATAGCTTTATTGCATTAGGGAGAAAAAAAGCGTGGCAAGTAAATTCCTAGCTGTTCCCCTTTATCTCACATTGAGAATAGCTGCTCCAAACAGGCAACAGGAACAGTGAAAATTGTCCTTATATGGACAATTTTCACAGTTCCAGGAATTGTTCTTTGTACTGATAGATTTAGAGCCCTGAAATAAACACTTGCTGTAGGGTTGCCTCTCCATATCTCCTGTAGTTATAAGGGTAAGTGGATCTCTCCAACCAATGTTTTGGGCAAAACTCAAGTGCTGGAAATAGTCTCAAAAGCTTGGAAATATTAATGCTTTGAGAACCTTCAGAAGGGATATCATGTCTGGATACTGAAGTGCCAAAGTTTGCACTGACGTTTAAGATTACAAGATTGCCACCTTTTCTAACATTGTTCTCTAGGGTGGAAGTACCTACCAGAAGCTTAACTTAGTCCTTGTACGTGTGTAGTTCTGTACAAGACTGTACTTGCTATAGTTCTGTTCCTGTTCGGTGCTTAGAACTAATAGCAAAGTGTGAGCAGCCAGCTGATAATATGAGTCTCCTTTGTCCTGGCAGGGCTCTGAGCCTTGTCTCCCATGCATGGGTCTCTGCACCCAGAGTGCTTCTGAAATGGCTTTCTGGTAGACTGCTCAGTGGGGTTTGTCACTCCGCTGATCACTTCACAGGAATGAGTTCCATGGTGCCCTTGGGAAGGTGAGATGGTAGGTTCTGTTCCTGCTCCACAGATGAAAGATCTGGAGGTAGGCAAAGTCCAGTGCAAAGCTGAAGGTGCTTATCTTTCTTTGGTCCTTTGTTTTCAGAACCTAGGCATTCAAGATGCTGACAGTTACTTTAGATCTGAAGCACTGGATTTTTTTCTTCTGGAATGCAGTTGTAGATGGTTACTATTTTGAGAAAACAAATCTTAGGTGTTATATGCCATCAGCCTCCATCTAAGAAATATGCAGCTCCTAACCACAGAAATTTCTCTTGAGAAGTGTATGCTCAGCATCACTGTAAGACTCCAGCAAAATAGCTGGTTTTTTTTTTTCCCCCAGTGCAATACTCAAGAAACTGCCTTGCTCTCCAAAATGTTTAGTCTTGATATTGATTTTCCACCTTCACTGAATAAATAAGTGTACACATGTCACTTCAAACTATGCTATGCTATAAATGCCAATTATCCTGTATTTCACGTGAGGATATGAACTGGGACATGAACTGATAACAGTGCATTTGCTCAAAAGACCTAAATTTAGTTTGAGCATTTTCCTGCCATGAGTGCTGTCTTCGTTTTAATTTTAAGTACTGGGCTGAAATGTAAGACTTAAGCCAGTGTGATACTCAAAACTGCATATTTTCGTAACTAAATGAAATATGAAGTAGAATATGAAGAAGCAGCAGACTACTGGAAAGCATTTGATTTTTTTTGGTCTAAATTACTATGTCATGTGGGAAAAATTTTAGGTCTTTTGCAAGTGATGGTGAAAGATGACAGGCTGACAATGGGCTGACACTGTTGTTTTTATTTTGATTTGTTTTAATCTTGCCCTAGCACAAGCTGATTCAGGTCAGTCTAGTCCTAGCTCCATCTCTGCAGCTTGCAAAACATTTTAGCATGTGGCTGAACTTTCCCGTTTTTTTGTAAAGATTTGTATACAAGTAGCAGAAAGTGTAATTGTATTGTTCATCTCTGCTGCAACAGTTATGTAAGAGAAAGACTGGAGTTCTGCTTGATCTGTGTGAGACATGGATGACAACAGCATGATTTTTTGTGTGGATTCTTTCTGTATGATTTAGCTAACCCCAATCTTTAAAGTATTAATCCTCTGGTTTTTTTCTAGGTTCTGCTACTGCTTTTGCTCAGTGTTCCAAAAGCCCTGAGCAAGCGGGCAGAATTTGAAGTGCCCCTCTCCCCTCCACTATTCTCTCTGCTGTTTTACTTGATGTGTCTGCTGCTGTGTGCTGTTCATGTCATTGTATGCACATCAGCAGAAAGTTTGTGCTATTTCTGCAGTATGTCCTGGTTAACAGCAGTTGGAGTGATGATGCTGATTTCTGCACTCATGTGTGGTATTTTATCTGCTATTGCAAAGATATTTGAGAATTCCAGACTTCCACCAAAGGTAAGAGCATGCATTAGTTATGGTTAAATATGTTTTGTTTTTCATGGTGTACTGTCAGTTAAAATTTTGTTTTTTCTGTGTGTGCTTAAAGAAATTCTTATTTTTAAAGTAATTTGAATAGTTTGTAATTGAAATGGGCTGTTTTCCCTGTGGCATGATACCTACTGATGAAGATCTGAGTGCTTATTTTGACATAATTTGAAGAAATGTTTTAAATACTGTACAGTATTTTTCAATTGACTTTGTGAGACTAGAAACAGTTATGCTGTGTACAAATCCTATGCTGTTACACAGTTATGTTTCACAATTGCAATTGAAGCAAGATGTATAGTACTTTACAACAATATGCACAAAGGAGAGTGATGATCTGTCCTATCCCATATTCAACAGACAGTAATGCTGTAAGAATAATTTACTTTGCCAGTATACCTTTTCTTATATTGGTAATATTAATGTTGAGGGGTTTTTTTTAGTAGTTTTGAAAATGCAACAGAGGGAGCTAATTTAATTTGTCTTGTCTACTTTTTAAGTTTAAGAATTAGAGTTTGTTAAAATCTTTGGAGTTGTCGAAGCGTTCTCAGTGCAAGTCTCTTCTATAAGTTACTTGATGAGTTTTATTGTTGTGTTGAATAGAATACAGGCAATTCCGAGGAAATAGAATTTGCAGTGTCTTTTCTTCCACTGTGAAACTTAGTGTGCCAGGAGCTGTCAGTCACACCATAAAATCAGCCTCTAGCTGTTTTTTCTACTGCTTGTTAGTCTTACTTTTCAAAGATCTCTGATGTTGAATAGCTTCACTGCTCATAGTACTCCATTGGATGGTGCAACCTCTGTGCAGTACAGTCCTTCATCAATCTGTGTTTCTTAGAATTGTGCTTGGGGGTTTAATACCTTTTTTTAAAATGTGTGACAAAATGGCAAGTACATTGCTTTAATGATGTGATGACATGCTCCATCAAGGTAAAAAGCAAACTTTCTGATTTGAAGAAACATTTAGTAACAGCTGTATTTCTAACAATTCAGAAAATTCAGTATTCCTGAGTGAAGATTAATTTTGCACTTTGTGCAGGTATGTGCTGTAATTTCTGAGTGTAGATTTAAATTTAAATTCTTAAAAATAAGGTTGCTAATATTTTTTATTCAAACTATACCAGATTATAGTTTTGTTTCTGTAATTTCTGATTTGGTGTTCTTTTTCTCAGAAGAAGAATATATCCTTGAAATAATAATTAATGCTCTAGTGTATTCTGTAGAGATCTCACATGTACTTGGTGTGCAATGACAAACAAATACAACTAGGAAAGATAAACTTGTTTTTCATCTTGTTATCAATTTTTCCAATTTTAGTAAAAGTAAAAATCTAGATATGATGAGTTTTGTAGACCTGCATAAAATTTATGTACATTCCACTTCAATAACATGGGGAGCAATGACAACAGATGATACATTTCTTCTCCAGGTGGATAGTCTAGAAGAATCACAGAATGTTAGAATGGTCTGGGTTGGAAGGAATCTGAAAGATCATCCAGTTCCAAATCCCTTCCATGGACAGGGACACCTTCCACTGGACCAGGTTGCTCAGAGCTCTGTCTAGCTTGACCTTGAACACTTCCAGGGACGGGGCATCCACAGCTTCTCTGGGCAACCTATTGTAGTGTCTCACCACACTCAGATCATCTGCTTCAAGTTGATAATACAGAAATGAGGTTTCAGCAGTATTTTCCAGATTTGTGTGTGTGTTTGTTTTTCCAGGGCTAGGGCAGATAGAAATAAAAAATATTGGATTCTCCATCCCAGGTTGGTGTGCTATCATATTCCTACCTGAGATATATCTGAAAATATGGGAAGCTTAAGTATATCTTGTGAAGTGTAGGCAATAGTAATTCTGGTTGAGGCAGACATGACTTTGTATTCAAAAGTATTCAAAATTGTATTGTGACCTGTAGAAACACATTTTTGTCATCCTGTCTTCACTCCTATTCCATAGGTGGCTGAATTTCTGAATGTATATCTCATCTCATCAGTCAGGGAGGCTTTGCTGTCTCTGTTCAAGTTCCAAAGAAAGCTTGAAATATTTCGTAGGTTTAGTTACTATGTACCTTCATTCCAGACATGTATAAAAGCAGTGACTTGGTTCTGATCAGCATTCTTACCAGTCTCAGGGTTGTTGTAGAATGATACGGTGGGGTTTTTTTGGGTCACTGTTTAGACAAATGCAGAGCCCTGAGAAGGTGGAAGGAGCAGTTCATAAATCCGGTGCTGCTTGTAATGCGCATGTGTTGCAAACATTCATCCCTCTCTGTTTTTCATCCCCTTTCCAGCAGAATGCCTAGGTTTGGGGGGAGAGATTGTTTTTATATGCTGTGTGTTGATCTCGAAAGGCCGCCTGTGTGAGTTACGAGTATCACTTACACTGAAATATCTCTGCATCCAAGTGTTTTATGACCTGTGCATCTTCACATTGTGAATCTGTGTGGGGTCCACTTCTGAAAGAATTCTGAAGCCCTGGTCTTCTAATGGTGGGAGTAGAATCCTTAATCATGGTCTTTCTGGTTAAAAAAAAAAGCTAAAAAGCCTTTTCTAAGCTGAAGCTCTATGATAAAATGTAGGTATTTTAAAAGTAATTAAGATAAGCTCGCCTGTTAATGGCTTCAGAGCTTTTTTCCTTCAAATTGTTTCCGTTCACATCTAGAGATTTCTCTGAAGTGCTTCTCATTTGTAATGCTTTTTTTTCTCCACTGTGGCTGAATATAGAAACTGATTACCAAGTTCATGAATTTTCTGAAGACCAGTGCAGGCAGTGTTAGCATCTGCTTCCTGACTGTTATTTATAGATTCTGATTGCTATGTTTCTAGCAGCACCAGTCCCTTCTTTTAATGATACTTCAGGCTTTAAATAGTTCTGCAGCCCTGTATGAATTCCAGAAAATCATTAAAATTTTTAACTTCTTGTTCATAGTTTCACTGTAATTGCTTGGTAGTTGATTTAAGTGTGTTATTTACTATGACTAGTTGTGGTTCCCCCCCCCCATTTCTGATAGAAATAAAAATGTAAGGTTTTTTTGAAACTAGAACACAGAATTTAAGGCTTATCAAGCAGAGGTCTTGAGAATTTTCATTATGCAGAATTATAGTGGGTTTTTATTACATCTACAAAACGTCCTTCTTTCTGTTAATTTTAAAGCACCTGTTCATTTAACAGTATTTTTAGTTTTCCTCCTTTGTTTGATATTCTTGATGAGTTGAACAATGTTACATTTTTATGCAATTGCACCTAAAATATTTTTGGCATTTTTTAACTTGGGAGAAAAAAGCGGATTTTGTGGTGTCTTTACCATAGCTTTCAAAAATTATCCCAAACTGCTGTGAAAATGTAGGAGCAAGTGTGATCTGTAGGACTTCGTCATGAAAAAGTTATCATCATAGAGAATCAAAACTGGAGCTGAAGTATCAGAGAGCTCAAGTATCAGAAGGGAACATAAGTGTTTAAATTGTGAGCATGAAAAACACAATGTTTCTCACCTCAAAAGTAGTTGCAGAATTTCTCAGGCCTTGACTGTGGATGGTTAACCACAAAAAAAGCCCTGATAACTGGAATAAGACTCAGAACATAGACTACAGGAGGTTTTATTTCAAAGTGAAGAAGTTTCAAAATTTAATGGTCAAAGGTGCATGTATTCCATTGTTTCTATACTGGCACTTCTGCAAGCCAGCAAGGGATGTTCAAAGATAGAGCAGAGAGGTCAGTTGCTGTATTGCTTAAATACTAGTGCTGATACATCAGTCACTGAAGCTGTCTTGGTTTGGGAGATGATATGCTTACATCATTTGAAGCCTGGACGAAAGATTCTGTATTAAGTTTGTTTGCCGAGATAGCAAACAAACTGAGAGTCATACAGGTTTTTTACTAGCTGGAGTGTCTGCTGCGTTCCTGAGGGCTGAACATGTTCAGCAGCTGGAAAAACAGAGCTGTGAATATCAGAGTAAGACCTACATTTCAATGCCTTTAAACCAAATTGAAAAACTAGGTACAATCTAAGTAATCTAAGGTCAGACTGTATATGACACCTGTATATGTAGATGTCATGACATTCCTAATAAGGCACAGTTCATATTTAAGGCATTAGATGTAAATTTAGAAAACCTGATGGAGGTATTTCCAGAATTTCTTAAGATTGTCAAGGCTCAGGAGATTATAATAGCATCACAGTTTTTAATTTTGCATAGAGATTTAACTCTGATCTGAAATGTGGTTTATCAGTAAATGTCATTGAATTTTAATCCTTTGATGTGAATGTAAGAGTAATTTTTTTCTCTTTTCACTGAAGTTGTGAGAGACAAGCAGGCAAGAAATAGAGATTTCTGACCCTGGGAAATTTCACATTAGTGTCATCATTTTAATGAGGTTTTTGAATGTTTCCCATTGATAATGCATCACTTCTTCAGTTTTCATATCAGTTGCTGACAGCAACCAGGTACAAGAGACCAATCCTTCTATAGATTTTATGTTTTGTCTTACAAAGAAGACAAATTATATCACAGACTTGTTCATTCTCATTTATTTAAGATCTCAGATTCCTTAGTCTCTTCAAGCAGATGGTGCTTACATGCTCATTTATTTAGTTAGCCAAGATCTTTAAGGTCAGCATGAGAGAATTAATGGAATTTAAACTTGCTGAAGATCAGTCATGTACTGTTCTTGTCTCAGCTTTGTGAATTTCATGCTCTTTGGTCTTTGCACAGACAACCTTGTCCTTTTGTACCAAATACCAGCTTATCGTATTTGCTTTTCAGAATAGCGTACTAAACAAACCTGAGTGGTCTTTAGAACACCAAAGAAATTTCAAATGCTGGTAAATTTAGATTGAAACTGGCCATTTTGCAGATTATTAGTATTTTTCCCATTACTGTTGTGTGTAACCTCATGGGGACTTTTTTGGTTGTGTGGGGTTTTGTTTGTGTGTCTGTGTTGTTGGTTTCTTTGAAGTGAAATGACTTTGGTGTAATGTATTCTTTAACAACGCAAGAAATGAAGGAGATGTGAATAGGTGATAATTGTAATTATAGCTCCTGCATTCTTTTACATACATCTCAGAAAATTTTGATTTTGCAAAAGTTTTTTTTCCCTAAAGCAAAATTCCTTGTATTGTTAACTATCTTCTTGCATTGTGTGTTTGTTATCTTCTCTGTTACATATTCTTGCTTATTGAACTAAAATACATATGCTGCTGTCAGTTAAGTCATAAACACAAGTGAGACTTTCATCTAAGATGCTCAGAGATACTTGTATTGTTTATACCTGCTTTCTTGTTACCTGCTTGAAGGTCAGTTTGTTTTGATTTTCTTTTAACATGATTTAAACTGTGCAGGAATTGTAGTACACTGTGCATCTTTTAATTTAGTATGTTCTTTGTGAAATTTATCCCTCTGAATATTCAAGGTGTTTTTTTAAAGTTTGTTCATAGGTCAGATGTAGGAGGATGATGTGGTTAAAATACACAGTTAAAGAAATAAATGCGAAAGTAGTTTCAGAGATCTTGTTCTGCAGTAAAAATGGCATGAACTAATTTCGATCTGGCTTTTAAATTTTTGTTTTATCAGGTGCTTAAAACACCAGTTTAAGAGATACTCTATGATATTCTCTAATAGAGCAAAAATAGACAAAATAAAATAGTAATGTATGCTTTTTGACAGTGTGTTTGCCAAAATTCTTCACAAGTATGTATGTTATCCTATTTGTTAAGGCATGTTAGGAAGCTCTTCCTGTCCTCTGGGGCTGGGGTGTTTGTCTTGCCTTGCTGTTGGAGCACAGCTGTGCATATCCATCCTGGGTCACTGTCACCACCTCTGGCTCTGACTTTGGGGGAAGATTAAACAGACAGGTGTCTCCAGTCAGTGGCCCTGTGACCTCCCACACATAGGTGTGTGCTCTGGGCCCTCCAGTTAATCATGCTGGCCTACAAGCTTGGTGATCCACGGTCTCTTTTCCCATTGCTGACACCCTGACCTGTCTTGTATGTACTCTGATCCCTCCAGCTGCTGGCACCTTGGGCTTACAGTCCTGATGGCTAGTGGTCCCCTCTCCAGTCACCCTGGCATGTGCTGCAGTCATGGCACCACAGATGTGTGGGTCCAGTGACCCATGATCACTCTGCAGCTGCTGGCGCCTGCTTTTACTTGCTCTGGTCTCAGGTTGCTGACATGCAGGCTTGTCCCCAGCTACTTGCAGTGGCGTCTTGCAACACCCACATTTGGGACAGGGTGTGGAGTTGCACAGAAAGATAGAAGATTTAGTAAGACGGGATAGACCACAGAGACCAGGCCCAGGGCTGTCAGAAAAGTGCACTGGCTCCTGCTTATATGTAACTGAATCCTTCGGCTTTCTCCTCACACTTTGCCCCTGTTTGCAGCATGTTCCTCATCACCTCCTCTTCCCCACCCTTGATGCTTTCTTGAAGCTTTGCTTAATGAGTTGGTAGAGATCCACAGGCGCCATCAGGTATCTGTAACACCCGTGTATTGTCACTTCCCCTTTATCTGTCACAGAGTCTTCAGAGCTATGCCTGTGATTTCTTATTGGCCTGTCAGTTAATGGCTGAAGAGTTTTGGTCATCTTTATGGTCTCCCTTAGTGCTTGCTTATCATGGTTGTGTCTCTGTGTGGTCTTTTTATGGCTTTCCCTGTGTGCTGAAAAGGTTCTTTACCTGATAATATCACTGAACTGATAATATTAATGAACTGGGTGTTCTCAACTTCCTCGTGCTCTTAGGCTTTCTCTTTAGCCCTATCGTTGAAGGTAATGATGATAAGGCAATTCCAATTAGCTGCTGAGAATGGGAAATTGAGCTAATGGAGGCATTAGGCAAAAAATGTGATTTTAGATAGGCACAGCGTGTGAAGTAAATAATAGATGGATAAAGGTTTAAAGTAGATTTTATGATGAAAGACTCATTTCAATCTAAGCAAGGTAAAGGGGTGCCGTCAGGCAATAACTTTATTAACTTGAGTAGTGAAGGCTGTCAGGCTGTCACTGTATTGAGTTGAAAATATCTCAGATTTGAACTATTAGAGAATTACCTTTTATCTATATCTCAAGTTTGATTTCCTCAGGATTTCTATTTTTACTTCTACATATGCAACATTGTATTTAGAAGTAAAAATATGTAAAAAACATATTTTTACTTCTAAATATGCAACAAGGCATGAACTTACAGGGTGATAGGGAATCTTAATCTGTACAGTTGTGATGATTATTCATAGAGAAGTCTCATTCCTTAAACAGAATGCAGTTTTACAAATTATTACTTTATTGTAGTGCTAACTAAGTATGCTTCACTGAAATGATTCTTCTATAAATTTTTGAGATTTCTTAAGACAGAAATAAGTTATCCTGCTATTTATTTTGTTTTCCTTGCTGTAAGCACTATATGAATACTTACAAGTGAAATTTTTATATTCTCTTTCACCACTGCTTTTTTGTTTGTTTACAGAAACCTACTGTGTCCAGTTCTAGCTGGTCAGAAATAGATGTGCTGATTCTGGCTGGAACTATTGGCCATGTTTTGAGCTTGGGGGCAAGCAGTTTTATAGAAGAGGAACATCAAACCTGGTATTTTCTTATCAATACACTTTGTTTGGTGCTGTGTCAGGAACTCTGTAGAAATTATTTTCTTCTGAAAGAATGTGACCCTCAACATAGCACTAACATGAAACAAAATTTTGATAGTATTGGGGAAACGTCTGAGTGCAAGAATATAGACATTCCAGCAGCAAGTAATTCAAAACTGGGCAAGGCCACCTCTTCATCTGAATTCATAAAAGGATCAGATAAGTGGATAAGTGTAGCAACTCCGTGGATCATCCTTATTTGCTGTCGGCTGCTTCGATCCTTGAACCAGACAGGTGTCCAGTGGGCTCATCGGCCAGACTTTGGACACTGGTTGACAAGGTGGGTATCTGATTTTTTGTCACACTTTGTGCCTTATTTAAAAATTAATGTGTGTTTCATTTGGTGAAATATATATACATGTCTGTATGGTCTCTGATCAGAAAGTGCTGCAAACATACAAAGCAGATAAACAGTGAAGTGACGTAAGGAATTTTTCATTGCTATTTCATGCAGGAGTAATTTGTTGTGTATTATCAATAGTTTATAATGTTTGCCCTGCACCATGACTTATCTAATTAATGCCAATTATACATGATAAATTTATCAGAAGCAAAAAGTAAATATTTTCCATGTGTAAGTCAACAGTGTCTGGGTTGAGAAATTAAGACTCACTTAATAGAATTAAACTCTTGAAATTAAGCCAGGAAGGTTCTGCATAATTCCAAACTTTATGAAGTCACAGGAGAAGATGCCACACATAGAATTCTTCCTTGCCTATCACATGTTTGTAATGCTTGAGTGAAAAGCTGAAGGAATTTTTTGAGTGTAATATGATAAACAAGAAAGGGAATTTTTTATAACTGAAAGTACGGCAGAGAAGGGCTTCTGCTTTTTGTAATACCTTTCAGTATTTTTGAGAACTACAGTTATTATTCAGTGATACTTGAACTGTCTCATGTAATTCAGTTGGTGGATGGAGAAGCAATACTTTTTGACTGTCTAGTCAAGGTTTTACAAACAGCCGATGAAGAGGCTCTGCTGTGTAAGATAAATAGATTTCTTGCCAGTATCTTACAATACATGGATGAAATGTCATTCATCATTCATTAAGAATGACATGAGCAAATGGACTAATATGAGACTTGTTATTTATTGGCAGCCTCACAGATGAAATGCTAATTGCAGTGACAGGCATGAGTGCTGAAAGACATGAGTTATGAGGGAATTTATCGTATTATAGCGTTTGTTCTATACCAGAGTTTTCACCATGCATTTTTGCTCTTGGTATGAGGAAATGAGGAAAAAATGTATTTCCTACATCAAGTCTATATGATAGATAACTCACTCCTTCATTATGAGCTAAGCCAATGTGTGAGCAGGATGAGGTGTGATTTGGTGTGACTGTGAGGATTTTTACAATTAATCCTGAGCATCTGTGAAAGATTTATTTGTCCAATAATGTCCTGAGCCAGATGTTTTTCTTCAGACTGTCAGTCCTTTTCTTTGGAGTGTGCTGGTGCCACAAGGCCATGAAACAAGGACCTGATGCTCCTGCAGCTGAAAATTTTGGTTTGTTCAGATATATGCTAAAAATTTTGTGTGCATTTATGAACTTAACTTTCAAAGATCCTGTCTCACTTTAATATGCTCCCACCTCTGATTTCATGGTGCTAAGTATGGCTATAGAGCAGCAAAACCTTTTATAGCCTTGGGCTGTGGGGGTCTCAGGGAGATAACACACAGGCAAGCACACCTGCTCTATCTGCAGTTTACACAGAGTGTAAACTGCAGATAGAGCAGGTGCTTCCTGATTTTTAACAAAAGTGGGAAATCTTTTAGGCCCTCCTCTAACACTGCTGCCTGTCAGGAACTTCCACGCAACCCACTCAGGTAAACCCAAGGATTTTTATACCTGTTCTGGTTTACTCTGGTTTTTTTGTTGTTGTTGTTGAGGAAGGAGCAGGGAGAAGGGAGGGAGGAGGCTATTTTTGTGTTTGGTTTTTGTCCCTGTGAATTGGAATTCATGTGAATTTGAGTATGTCTGTATCTTTCTCTGTACGGGGTAACCCATCGCTGGGCCCATGGTTGAACACAGGGTAAGAAATAACCTTCCTCCATCTTCTGGTAACGTTCTTCATATGCAGCTCCAAATGCTGTTGTTTGCCTTTGCTACAAGGGCATGTTGCATGCTGATTGTCAAGCCACTCAGGCACTCAGAGTTACCTCTGAAAGGATGGTCAGCCCCCAGTCTGTCCTGATGTGTGTAGCTATTTGTTCCAAGGTGCAGGACTTGCTTCTTGCCCTCGTTGAACTTCGTAAGATCCCTGGCGGTCAATTTCTCCAGCCTGTCAAGGGGCCTTTGAGTGTCAGCAGACCCACCTACTGTATCAACCACTCCTCCCAGTTCTGTATTGTGTGCAGACTTGCTGAGGGGGCACTGCCCCATTGCCCAGGTCATTAGTGAAGACATCAAACAGTATTGGCCCCAGTGGGGGCCAACCCCCAAATCCTGGGGTTGACAGATAGTGACTGGCCTCCAGGTGGACTTTGTGCTGCTAATGGCAACCCTGTGAATCCAGCATTTGAGTACTTTTCAGTCCACCTGACTGTCCACTTTCCTAGCATGAGATTGCCTATGGGGATGCTATGGGAGCTGGTGTTAAAAGCCTTTTTAAAACACAGATAAACAGCAGTGCCTGCTTTATGCTCTTCCACTGAGCTTGTCTGATCACTAAAATCTGTCAGGTTGATAAAGTATTCTCCTTTATAAAGTCATCACAACCCTATTATTAAAGCTGTCTGCCTCCCCCTTCAGTAAGGCTGAAGTACAGCAGCTAGATATCAAAACAAAAACATCAGAATTTTACAGGTGAATTTCTTCCTCTGTTCCCTATCGAATTATGGCCTCACATTGAGTGTATTTGCTTGGGTCTTGAAGCAAGTAGAAGAGAGAAAATTCTACAGCTATACTCTTAGGCTATGACTGAAAATAGTATACTATAGGAGATTTTGCCATACAAGGCAAGGAACTAGCTCACTTTCTCCTTGCCTCACTGGCCCTGTATTTTACCTGTTCCTGTGTCAGTATGGTGAACTAAATCACTGAATAGATGTGTCTGGAAGAATAACTCAAGATGGCATGGGAAACTCTTGGCTTTCAGCTGGATCACTTCTCACTCTGATTTACCATCAGTCTTCACAGGCAAAGTGACTGGCTTAGTAACAGGAGTGCAGGAAGGGAAGAGTGTACAAGTCAGCACTGCTGTTGTTGAAATTACTATAAGAAGAGAATGTGGAAGTATCTGCATCTTTTGAAGTGTTGCAGACAGTTTTTTCTTTCTGCCACTGTCAGGCATTCCTTACAAAAACCCACTTGCCTTTCAAATCTAATTGAGAAAGAAGCAATGATTCCCTACCTTGTACTGTGGGAGGCTTAAAAAGATTATGCAACAGTCCAGAGTGTTGTGCCATGGCATGCTAAGAGGATGTGTGATTAGGACTGTCATGGTCATAGTTCTGCCTTATCCCTGTCATTGGTCTAACTACTTCTGCTGTCTTTAGGGAACAGGTGAAAGAATAGAACCCTGGCAGCCCTGGCACAGGCTGGCTCAGGCTTCTGTGGACCTATAGCCTGACTTAAAACAATGGAGCAATTTTCAGCCTAACAGGAGAGTACTATGTATGTCTCTATGCTGATATACTTGAGTTGCAATATAGGGTTAAAAGATGAGTAGTCTTTGAAGTATTACAGGTTTTGGGCTTGAATGATGGGATGTGGTTGAGTTCTTGACTCTGTTGTGGCTCACTGAACAAGCTTTAGAAAGATTAGTCAATGATGCAACCAAATCTTAACACATCCTGTGGTTTGCAGAGTGTCTGGGAATTCCTATTTGGCCAGCGTGCTTGCATTTTCTTTGGTTGGGAGTTTTAACATCTTTGTTCCTTTTCCTTCACACAATAACAGAGTTGTAGAGATGTCTGTTTCCCTAGTGATTTAATCAGGATTGAGATGATGTGTTTTTCTTATAGCATGAATTAAAAGTTGGTGATAAACTGAGTTGCATAAAGCACTTATTCCTCTTCCCAAAATGCATTGCTAGTCTATAAGGTTGATTGTTATTCTATTTTTATTATTAGTTTAATTGGCATAGTTATGTCTTAATAGCATGTTTTTTACTAATAAGAATTAAGAACCTTACTTAGATCATGTGTGCCCTTGTTAGTTTGAGTTCAGGCTACTCAGGCTTTTTCTAGCCAGCCTTCTCTAAGATAAACTAATGAACAAATGACCCTCTCTTTTTATTCCCTTGTATTGATCTTTTGGACATCTCTGCTCATGCTCAGACTAGTATTTTGCTTAACTAGACAGTGCTTAAGGGGCTCAGCATTTGAGACAGGGAGATTTGTCGAGGTTTTCCTGTTTGATGTAAGTGTCAAAACACAGAAAATCAATCTACCTATAGTGTGTTGAAATTGGCTACTAGGAATGCATTCAGCAGTGCTGAAATAAGGAAAATGTTCTTTGTTATTTGCAAACAGACTGTGAAACTTGAAAAATTCTTTGATGGGAAAAAGAGCAAAAGAAAATCAGACAGTAGATGAAGTGGAAGAAAACATGAAATCTAAACCTGACTGGAAGTCAGGTTTTCTTTTTGATTGGTTGGTATTCAGTTAGCTTTATTTGGCTGTTAATCTTGGCCAGAGCTGATACTTGAAAGGTGTCAGAGCTGCTACAATGCAGTGTCAGCTTGAAGAGAAGTGACAAGAAACATCGGCATGGGAAGGTGATAATATTATCTTTTACTAATGTACTTAACCATCCCCAAATGCCCTTCCCCTCAAAGCTAGCACACTTTGTGACTTCTGTGTATTCAGTTGTAAAATGAAAGAAACAATTTAAAAAGGCCTAATACACTTCAGTTATTAATCATGCACATTTATAATTCCTTCCACTCTACTTGTATTTACAGTAATGAGGTGATGTCCAAGCAGTGGAAGAAAATGTCTTCAACCTTCATTCTGTTACCAGAAGTATCTGTGTAGACCACAAGCTGTTACAGTAGGAAGACAGAGCCAAAGTGCTCTTTTTTCCTTCCCTTCTCACCAGGTTTTCTCTCAGGAAGCTATTGGTTCTTCCCTTTCAATTTTGTGGTTTGTGCAAAACCCACTACATTGCAGCCGAGATCAGAGTAGCTTGTTTGTGCTTGTATTTCTGAGCAGACTATCAAAATAATTTAGAACTTTGCTAAATGATTGGACTCTTCTGTTGAGCAGCTACCATCTCCTTTCAAAATATGTACTAATTACGTATGCTTTTAGCTCCCTAACTGTAGGAACCTCAGCTGGAAAACCTTGAAAGTGTAGGTGATTTGTGCTGACCTGACTTTGTTTGCTGTAAATCCTTTTCTTGTTTCTTCAGCAAATGCTATGAAACACTCAGGTAGGGGTTTTTTAAACAAATTTGTATGGTTCAAAAAAATTCCAAATGGAGATCACAGAGGACTGTTACCAGAAAACCTGGACATGAGATGTATATTAGTCCCTGTGCTAGGGGTCAAGTATGCAAACTCAATGTGTATTGAGTTTTTTAGGTTAAGAGACAAAGATGATTATGAGGATGTGCTGTTACTTATCCCTGGTTTATCTTTCTCTCATACAGTGAATAGCCAAGGACAATATGGCTACTAAATTAGTTCATTACATTTTGATCATAATGGAGGTGATGCTTGAGTTACCATCACAAGTTGCTGCAGGAGTCTATTCACTGCTTCTGCTGTCTCCTTATGTAGAGGAAGAACAATTGTGAAGAGAAACATCAAGACTACATTTTCTGTGTCATAGTGTTCTCAATCTTATTCCTCTCACTTTTCACCACTGGCTTTCAGAGAGCAGTGCATCTCTTGGGAATCTTGTTAAGGTGTGAGATTAATACTTGACTGGGTCCTGCATGCAGAACTAATGGGACAATTTATCTGCCCTACAACCTTTCCTCGATGACTTTTCAAGCACAACAGCTGGAACAGCTATTGATCAAGCTCTGCTAAAGTGTATACTAGGGAATAGGAAAGTAAACCTCTTGGAAGTACAATGATTTTTATTAAATCAGAGATAACATTGGAGTTTCGTAACTCATTACATTGAATGCAAAACATTGATTGCATTCAATGCAGGTAACAGCCCAGGCACACTGTTGGTTTCCTGAAGTTAGTGATCTTTTATCATGGGATTTTGAGTTGTGGAAAACAGAAGATGGAGCCCTTAGCTCTCAAAATCTACGTGACGTTCTTAACTGAAGGCAAATCTAACAAAATTAGTGGTTTTATATTATTTGGGATACTGGGAGTATTTTCAGGAGGCATGGGTTGGCAATTCTTGGACTACAGTAGGCTTACTGAAATGACGTGTTAGGGGATGGTCGCAGATCTTTGCCTTACCCCTTATATTTGCAGTGCTAGTTCATGTTACTGAAGATTTAAATACACAACACTGGCAGCATGCTCAGTGAAATGCCCTTGATTCTGGAACGAGTGTTACCTATTTAGGATGCAGGGGAACAAACAAACAAACTGTATCTGTAATCTTCTCTGCCAGTGATGCAAATTTTGTGTCTGTCTCTTGTATGTATTGACACAGTACAAGGTGCTGTAGTTGCATAATGAAATCATACTGTGCTGGTGAGTTTGTGTGTGTGTGTGTGTGTTTTGAACTATGTAAGTACATTTTTGGTCATTTTGGGTAGGTGATGTATTCTATAGGTAGTAGGGTAGTTAATGTGTCTAAAATTAAACAAATACATATGCAGTTGTTTCAAAAGACGGAATAGTTCTAATCGTGTAGTGCAGAATTTTTTTCTGTTATGCTAGAAAATGAAATGCTGTAGTATAAGCAAAACACACTTTTAAAAAATGTATAAATAACAAAACCCTCGTTTAAAAGCAGTAGACTCTTTTCCATTATGCAATTTGCAGCTCAGTTTTAATATAATTAACAAAATTACTAGCATATGGTGGAACACAATAATTACACTTTTAAATATGCATGCTTGAATAGAAAACCTCGTTAATAAAACTGCTTTTCTAAAAATACTAAAATATTTTACCATACCTCTTAGAAAGATCATAACAGATAGCACTGCAGTGATTAATTTGGTGCTGCATTAATTAATACAGTTTATTTAATACAGTGCTGTAGCTAAGCCTATATCAAGTGTGTTTAGCACTAATTACTGTTTTAAAAGGGTTTTGTTTTTTTTTTTTTCCCCCCAGCTCTGAACATAAATCTGAACTCTCCTTCCTGGCTGCAGCCTCCCTGCTTACGATATTCTTTCTGGTTCAAAGAAGATGCTCCCTGGTTTCAAAAATTGCTATGGCACTCGGGCTCCTGGGAGTCTACAGTTACCGGGCAGCTATTGGAAATGTCATATTTCCATGGCAACATGGTGGCAAAGATATTTCAAAGTAAGTTAATCAACAGATAAGTAACTGTTTTAGTGAGGTGTTGAACACTTTGGCTGTCAGGGGATGA
Organism: Machaerirhynchus nigripectus; assembly: GCA_013397975.1. NCBI lineage: Eukaryota > Metazoa > Chordata > Aves > Passeriformes > Dicruridae > Machaerirhynchus > Machaerirhynchus nigripectus. The sequence goes on along the minus strand of VZRQ01003014.1, from coordinate 170,623 downwards.
GGTGGATGGGATGTTCTAGGTTGGAATTACATTCTTAGGAGTAGAACTGTAGGTGACCAGCACTGAATTTTTGTGATGTGTGCTTAATTTTAAGTCCCATGAAGTGTCTTTTGACTGTGACAGATGAGAAGCCAGTCAGATAAGAGTTAATATGAGGAGAATCTAGGAGTTATACCCTATATTTTTGCTACAAAGGAGCTACAAATGCGCCCTCTCTTGTTTTGCCACATCTAGTAGAGCACAAGCCAAGCTCATTTAGCTATTTCTTAGTCTCAAAAGTGCTTAGGCAGTAATTCAGAGAGCTGCTTTTCCATACTTTGCTTTTGCAATTGGGTGTTCTATAACGTGGGCTTTCAAGATGTAACCATGTGCTTCTTGAGGTCTCACCTGTGCATACTAAGGATTTTTAGTTTGATGTTAAGTTTCTTAACTAGTCAGTAACTGTAAGGAAGTTATTAACTCTTTCACTACTTCTGGAATGTAGCTAAGTAGCTTTAGTTTTCTTATACCTGGCTCTGCAGCCTTCAGTTTTACTAAATATCAGAGAGTTGTGGAAAACTTTCAGACTCAGTTGGAACATTTGATGAGAAGTAGGAGATTATGGAAGAGAAGCTGTTGAAACCATTGTCTTCCGGATGTAATAAACTTTCTCTCACACTCATTTTGAATTTAATATCAATACAAATGGTTTCTGTTGGAGCTTCTTAGTCAGAGGCCAGAAATTCACAAGATGTGTAGAGATGGAAAAAGACCTGCAGGGTAAGATCTTAGGACATAAAGAAGATCAGGTTTGCTAACATGGCATATTTTACAAGAAATATTTGTTTGTATGTGTATCTGGATATATTTACATACATTCCATCTCTCCAGATACTGAGGATAATTCTAGTTGTATACTTGTTTTAAGTTAACATTGTGTGTTAGTTCTGCTGCATGAGAAAGTAATGATAATCTTTACTTACAGTGTAGGATTTGGCTCTGTGCTTGAAGCATGCTCGATTTTTGAGTGTTCTATAACGTGGTTTTAATTATAAACTAGTTTTGCTTTGTGTTTGAGTAAAATCCTTGGAGAATAATATTGTCCTTGCAGCGTGGGACAGAACATTAAATACAGAAATTGAGCCACAAATAAAATGCAATTAGAGTAATTAAGTGCAGTGCTTAAATACTGAAGTCAAACATTTACTTGAAACTTGTTCATTCTATAGTCAGCATATTAATCTCAATTACTACAAGATACAAAGCTTTTTGTATTATTTCTATTATTCTATTATAAATAGCGAACACAGTGATTTACTCAAATTATGTCAGAGCTTTATATAAGCCCCAAGTGAACCTTTCCATGGTGCACTGTGGCACATGGGTCCCATCTGAAGAGAGGTTCGGCCTCACTCCCATACCACAGTGCCTTTTATTTCGCATAAAAACAAACGAGCAAACAATCCAAAACAAACTCATATGTCTATGCCTGCCAGATCAGAAGATTGTCTCTGTCATAGTACCTACCAGTGCACAACACAGTCTGGCTTAGGGCTTCCAGCATGCTCCCTGGCAGTGGCCACTCATGTGCTAACATGTGGGCTTCTCAGGAGTAAAGTACAAGGCCTGATAGAGGCACATGGTTTGCCCAAGATCACTGGCTCAGCAAACATCTTCAGCAAGGCTCCCAGCCTTGGTCAAAAGAGATGGTAGACAAATCTTAGTATATTTCAGATGGTAGGTGACACGTTAATACAGTGATACTAGCTTATCTTTATTAGAAGGTTGATGTGATATACGTGGTAAAAGCCTGTTTAAAATGCCACCAAAAACCACAGGACTTTCCTTTAAATGTGTCTAAAGGTATCTTTAGAGTCTTCATGACCTGGAGTAGCTTCAGATCTAGGTGCAAGGTAGAGGTAGTTTTGTGTAATATGAGAAAAAGCTATAGGCAGCCACTGCGTTTTTTGTGCATAGTGCATTCTTCTCTAAGATGGAGAATCTTTGCTCTCAAGCGCTCCCTCTGAAGGTTTTCTCTGAATGCGACAACTGCTGGGAGGTGGATGAGGGAGAAGAGGCATTTTAAGAGTTTCATGTTTTCTGCGGCTTACACTAAGAAAAACTCTAAATTAAAAAATGTGAAGAAGTAATTTGGTCTTCTTTTTACCTTAGAGTTATTTTTTAAAAAATTGTAGTCTGTGTAATGAAAAAGATGAGTATATAGTGTGCTAGAACAAACAAAATAATAGTAGAGCATTTTCTGGGGGATACTTTTTCTAGTTTGGGTCTCCATCAACTGGTTAATTCCAGTTTTCACTCAACTTATTAAATAGGCAAATACCCCAAGCTATTTCCTGAAGTTTTACTTCTAAAGTAAATATGTGGTAATAGTGACATCAGACTTACCAGAGACACTGAAAAGGGGCACTGAATTTCTGCATTAGCCAGAAACACAGGAATTCTCTAAACTTTACTGGCTTTTACCCTTATTTTTTCTTCCCTAAAGGAAAAATCCAATGGTCATTACAGGGTTTTTACAAAAGGTTGCTATGTAAGGGAATACAACAGTAAAGCCCTTTTGCATAGGCTGTTGGGTATAACTTTGAACTGCTGAAAGGTAAACAACAGAACAGTGCACTGCATTCAGGTTTAGAAAAACCTCATTACAGTTGTGTCATGGTTTTGCCTTTTTTCTTGATTCTGTACGTGCAAAAAGAAAATTGAATATGTAAATACTCTTGCTTATTATTTCTCCTCTTGCTTCTTCTTTCTTGTATTTGAAAAGAAAGATTGAATTTACACTTATGTTTTAGTAGTTGGTTGAGAAGGAATGTGACCTTTCTAAGACTGAAAATTAACTAAATTAACTTTTAATTATTGTTTATTTATAAAACTTACTTTTAGAAATTTTCAGTAGTGTTGTCTTTTTGTGGTCAGTTAGTTACATTGGTTACATGGGTATAACTATGCTTTTACTATTTTTAGAGTCCTGGTCTAATTGTCTGTGTATTGCTGAGCCCAGATGACTCAGGAGTCCTCACTTCTGAGTGAATTATATTAACTATGTAGGAGACCATGTTCACTCATTACTCACGTATAGGGAAGACTGGTAGTAAGAGATTGGCTGGTGGAGCCGCACTCTGCCATGCCTCAGACAAACAGACCTGACATCCAATTCACATGAAGCAATGGACCCCCTGCCCTCTCACCACCAGCCAGAAGAAGGGACCCTCGGGATGGAGGGGAGTGAAAATGGGTTTCTGCTTGGGGTGGCATGTGAAACCCCTCATGGTCTCTCTCACCTCCTCAAGTGCCCATATGCAATAGAAAAGAGGCTCTGGAATCTGAGAACCAGAGAAATGAGGACCAGAGAAATGAGAATGTGGGTGAAGGTTCATCCAGGTTGATGAGGCTGCCTGTGGCAGAGCAGCTTGCCCCCCACATCACAACCTCCTCAGTTAAGAAAAGGAAGAGTGGTATTCGTTGGTGACTCCCTTTTGAGAGGAATGGAGGGCTTGATATGCCAACTGGATCCAATAGAGGATATTGTCCATTGTAGATAGATAGATAGAGGCATCTCTCCTGATTGCCATGACCTTTCAAAGGTGATCATTAAAAGCCTCACTATGTCCGCCAGCTCCCTCAGCACCTGTGGATGCTTTCCATCAGGACCCATGAGTTTGTGGATGTCAGGTTTGCCTACATGTTCTCTAACCCAATCCTCCTTGACCAAGGGAAAGTCTTCCTTTCATTCTTTTACCATGGTCTCCTGGGTTGGAGATCCCTGGCTGATCTTGTCAGTGAAGACCGGTACAAAGAAGGCGTTCAGTAATTCCGACTTCTTCGCATTCTCTGTTACAGGGGCCCCTGCTCCATCTAGTAAAGGGCCTGCACTATCCCTAGTTTTCCTTTTGTTTTTCATGTATTTGAAAAAGCCCTTTTTGTTGTCTTTGACATCCTTGGCCAGATTTAGTTCCAAATGAGCCTTGGATTTCCTTGTCTCATTTCTACCTTCTCTGACAACCTCTCTATACTCATTCCAAGTGGTCTGACCCTGCTTCCACCTGCATTTCAGTCTTAGTTTCTCAGACCTTGCACTTCTGGAATAGCAGGTCACAATTTTTAAGCTTACTGGTCCTTGTCCTTGTCTGCTTTTTTGGACAATGTGCTGTGTTTCCTTCAGAAACTTGCTTTCACTGGAAAATAAGAGGCAAATTAATTTGTAGGTGGTTTGAAGATAGTGTAACTGCTAATTACACTTACAACTTAAAACATTCTTTTTTTGTAATGGAATTGCTTAGGGATTTGAAAAATACTAGCCTTGGATTTTAATCCGTTTGGCAGAACTGGCTGGTTTTGACCTCTCTTAAAAGACTCTGAAATAGGTATTAGTAAGTAACTCATCTTTCTGTTTGATTTATTTATTAATTTTTTTTCAATTTTATTTTCTCTTTAGGGGGATTACTGAAGCTCGTTTTGTTTATGTCTTTGTTCTTGGCATAATCTTCACTGGCACCAAAGATTTACTGAAGTCACAGGTTATTTCTGCGGACTCCAGCATGAAGAGCACAGGATTGTGGGAAGTATATAGCGGATTGGTTCTACTAGCAGCTCTTCTATTTAGACCTCACAATTTACCGGTCTTGGTGTTTTGTCTGCTGATTCAGACAATGATGACAAAATATATTTGGAGACCTTTGAAATTTGATGCAGCACAGATTACTATCATGCATTACTGGTTTGGCCAAGCTTTCTTCTATTTTCAGGTAAGCTGAATGCTCTCTCTGCTGCAGAGGTGGGAGAGGGAATAGTTTTTCAAAGAAATATTATCCATCGTAAATAAAATGCTAACTAAATATTACCGTGGAAAAGTTTACTGAGTTCTCAGAAGGGTTCAGTTTCTAAATGTTTTATTAATGTTTTGTTTTCAGAATCAGGGAAAGATGCATACCTTAGTGTCTTATCCTCAGTGTAGATTTCCAAAAGTGTTACAAGGATCAGGGACCTATACCAGAATGATTTTGGTCTGTTAATGGGCCTTGTAAGTACTTCTCGGGTATCGTCTGAGTTAATTAGTACTAGTAAAAGGCAGGTAGCTTTTGTCACTGATTCTTGAGGCTTACAGTAGGTCTACACACTGTTTAAGACTGAAGGAAAGTTTGGTGGCATGTATATCTCTTATGAGTACCAGAACTAATTTTCTTTCTTATTGTTTCAAATGATATTTTCTTTCCTGAGGAGCCTTACTAACTTAAATAACATAGTTTTCTGCACTGCAATTAAGGTGGCAATTCCACAAAAACTTTACTTTGCATTGAAGCTGGAGAGGTTCTTTCTACTTCTAGTATTGTTGGAACCTTAGTGTGGCAGGCTGTCTAAAGAGGGCTTCTGTTGAGTTGGGAATTAGGTTTAAGAGGTGGGGTTTGCAAAATTTCAGTGTGGGACCTGTGTTGACTTTACCTCTGAGCCATGGCTGGGGATGTTAAAACTCTGGTCAAGCTTAGGGTACTTCCTACTCTGTTTCTGATCCTGTAACTGCAGACTGAGGATTGGCATGATTGAGAGTATATGTCCAAACAGGGAATTGCTGATGCAGGTAAGATCATCATGATTCATTCCTTCCTACCCACTTTTCCTGTTCAGGGGCATAGCATGTCTTGGTTGAATGGCTTTTGCATGTTTTGAACATTACTCTTCAGGCAGTCAGCTTTGATTATAGCCTTCTGAGAGCACTCCTTAGTGTGATTGGCAAAATGCTAAAGATGGAGCCGTCTCTGTACTGAGGTACCAAATGAAAACAGCTGCCAGAAATTTAATGGTGGGGAGGCTGGCAAGAAAATCCTAGTTATGGGAAAGAGACTAACAAAGGATGGTTCAGATATTTTCATAAAGCAGCAACTGGTTCATAAATGTTTTCAGTGATGCTGAATTCTTGGTACACTTGGCCGAGCATTTCACAGAGCCATGAAATGACAGGTGAATTGAAGCTGGAAGATGTTTCTGGAGATCATTCAATCCAACCTGACCCCATGAAACAGCAGGTCAAACAGACCAGGTTGGTCTGAACTGTGTCCATTCCCTAATTTAAATACCCAAAAGGGTGAAGACTGTTGGCTCTCTGGGCAGATGGTCCCAGGGCTTGACCACCCTAGCTAGTAAAAAAAGCCTTTTCTGGTTTTAATTAGAAATTCCTGTATTTTTGTTTCTTTGTATTGCTTTTTATCCCTTTGCTAGTCACTATTGGGTGAACGAGAAAGTCACAGTCTGGCTACATTTTCTGTACTTGTCCTCGTCAGGTATTTATACACATTGTTATGATCCTTGCTGAGCTTTCTCCTCTTGGGAGTAAACAGACCCACAGAGTTGCTTGTATGACAGGTGCTTTGTTACCATCATTATCTGTGATGCTTCACTGGAGTTTTTCTGGCACACCCATAGGTTTTTTGTGGTGGCAAGCCCAGAACTGGACCCAGGCACCCAAATGTGGATCTCACCACTGCTTATTAGAGAGAATGGAGCATCTCCCTTAAACAGCTAATAAGGCTCTCCCTAACGGAGTCCCAGGTGCTGTTGGTCTTTGCACAAAAAGGACGGTGGCTGGCTGATCTCTTCCAAGCTGCTTCCCATACAGTTAGTTCCCAGTGTGACCAAAGGCATGGTTTTATTCCTCCCCAAGTGCTGGATTTGACATTTCCCTTTGGTGCATTTCCTGAATGTCTTGTCATTTCATTTCTCCAGCCTGTCGAGGTGCCTCTGAGTGGCAGCAGACCCATCTGCTATCAACCACTCTTCCCGTTCTGTATTGTGTGCAGACTTCCTGAGAGGACTCTCTGTCCCATTGCTCAGGTCATTAATAAAGATGTTAAACAGTATCAGCCCCAGTGTGAGTCCTTGTGGCTGATCACTAGTGACTGGCTTCCAGATGGACCTCAAGCTGCTGATGGCAGCTCTGTGAGCTCAACATTTGAGCAGTTTCCAGTCCACGTGATTGTCCAGCTTCCTTGCCTGGACTGCATCCATTTGTTTGCCTGAGGAGATGCTTAAAAGTGCTTGTGAGGTGAAAGCACATTAGATAGATGTAGCCCATGTATCTTCAGCCAGTACGGCATGATGGAATAGAAAATAAGAACTTGAAGAAATAGTTTTGTTTTGGAAGTGTAATATAGCAGGTTAAATGTTGTGTCTTTTCTGCTCTGAATGATGCCAAAAATGTGGGACTAAGTTTTCTGGAAGAATTTACATGAACTTTGAAGCAGCTGTAAACATTTTCCAGAAATAAGCTATTAGAGCTATAAAGAGCTTGATACACCTCGCTATTTGACTCTGCTGTGTCAAAGGGTTTTTTCCTACAACAATAAAAATATATTTACACAAGACCAGTAGAAGGTAATGGATCTGGTAACATCTGTTTTGGCTTTCTAGTTGTCTTAAACTGGTGATATTGGAAAGGCTTTCCTTTTTCTGACTAATGTTTTGCAGTTTTAACTAGCCTTGCAATTGAGGATTTTTTTTTTTGTTTTTAGAAGACTAGAATAAGTGATTTCCATTTTACTTGGCTGCAAGTTGTGGTTTTGGATATCCTGCAGTTTCAGAGCATCTGGCTAGGCCCCATCACTCTGCTGGCAATTTTGACATTTCTTCTAGAAGTGTTTCCTTTGGAAATAATAACTTCCAGTATGATAGAGATTTCAGCAAACTTTAGGCTATTTGAAGTATTAGTTCTGACAAGGGAATTTCTTCCACATAACATGTTGCTGAGTCACAGCATCCAAACTTTGTAAATGAGAAATCCTCCATTGCTTTGTTATGAGCCATATTTCTACGTGGGTCTTTGTGCATCTCCCATCACTATAAGATCTGGAAAGTGATCTGGGTGATAGTTACTTATCAAAACTATTGTTAGAAGCACAGTAAAGCTTTTTCCCCCATGTTGTCTCACATGCTGGTTTGTATGAAATAGGACAGGCCCAGATAAGAAGCTGCCTTTTTGTGTCCAATCACATGTCCTAAAGCTCCAGCTTTGAAGAGATTTTGAATTAGCAATGGTTTAGCAAAAATTTTGAGAAATTCTTATGTCATTTTAGCACAGGACCTTTAAAAATGTATCAATTTCAGAAGAACATGTTAACAGTCTTCTAGAACTTTTTGTGTGTCTGTCCACTTGAAAAATCAAGGTGTGTGCGTATTCATCGTGCCCAAGACTGATTAAAATGACAAATGAATTGCAATAGAACAAGAAGGATTTCCTCTATTTTCTCTCTTTATTTCTCTTTTTGTTTTCCTATTTTCAGAACATCTTAGAAATGTTTCAGAAATAGGGAAATCAATTCTGCTAGTGAAAAAAGTGCCTTTAAGAGTCAAGACAGATGGAATTTTCTTTCACAATCCCTCCTCCCCACTCCTTAGAGAACAAATTTTTGGTTCTCTTCTAAAATTGTTGTAAGTACCTTTATATTAAGATGCCTTTTTAGGATGGAGATTCAGAGTTTGACCAAAATACCTGTCTTTAGATGTTAGCTTGTTCTTTTATTCTCTGATGATAAACTGTTCTGAAGATATGGAAAGAAACAAGTTGAATCATACAAAGCTAGGAGGGACTTCTTTTTTTTGCATTTCACAATTGCAAGCAATTATCTGATATACAAAATACTAGCTTAGAAAAGTATAATGGTTGAGCTGGTAGTTCTTAAATTACACAGGCTACAAAGGTGCCTCAAAATCTAATTAGTGCTCTCTCTTCAATTCATAAATTTCCCTCAGTTTATTCTGAGAATAGCTTTTCCAGTCTGGGGTGGTGTTTTCAAGGATGGAAGGAACTTCTTCCAGAAATGATTTGTAATTTAATGCCTCTTTTATGTTGTTTTTCTCAGTATGTGGCATTCTGATCTTCATTATCTGGGAAAATCAAAAAGCTAACAACATACAAAACTAAATTCTTCATTATTGGGGTTCTTTTTAATATGTATTTAAACATCTTCTTCCCTTTCCTTTGAGTTCTGTCTAGAGTATGAATGATTTGTTGCAAAGGGAAAACTTCTCAGTTTGTATAGCTTAAAATCAGGATTGAAATGTTTCTTTGGTTTATTAGTGACACGTAATTAACTGACAACTATATATTGATAATTAACTGTCAGTCACTGAACTATAGATGCAGGATCCATACCAGATATACTACAGGTGAACTTTTGCCAATGTTTCTGCCATCTTGTGTAGCTGCACAAAAAAAAAAAATTATCTCCTACACTGGGACACCCATCTCCCAAACACATGGAGGTAATCTCTCCCCCTCAGGTGTGTTTTAGTCTCTTCTCATGCCAATGCAGTTTTCCCTGTTTACTCACACCTGCTGTGAAAAATACAGGCACTCAAACTTTAAGTCTTTATATATCTCAAGAGTACCATAGACAAGTGACTCAGGTGAAGCTATAGATGATTCTGCATGGTTGTGTACATTCTCCAGCTTTTCCTTAAGTGATTGATGGGTGGTGGAACTCTGGATGTACCCATACTGGTTTAATAACAGATTTGAAATGTTTGAATAAGCCATTTAATATTTTTCCTTTATGTTGTGGGAAAACCAGGAAGGTCTTTTCTTGGTGACAGCTTTCAGATCCCCATCTTGCTTCTGTGCCTTCCAGTGAAGTGACACTGTTCTTACTGAGAAAGTTCAGGTGTTCAGCTTGTCTTGGTAACAGATTGTCACTTGTTTACTTCCTCAGGAGCGAGCAATATCTATGCTAGAATTCTAGAGGAGAGATGTGAAGGAAGCACAACTGTATTATTAGGCATCATGTGCACTGCTGGCATGGATTTAAATGTCTTCCCTGACTTTGTTTCTTCAAGCTTTGTGGTCACTAGAGCTGTCACTATTAAACTGACTGGGTTCAGAGTGGTCCTAGATTTTTAATTTCCAGACAGGTGTAGAGATCTAATGTAGAATACAAAAAAATAGCAGGCTTATGGTTGAAATACAACAATTTAAAACCACTGAAATTTGTTGATGATGTAGATCACATTGGATACTAAATTTAAACTGTGCTAGCTAAATGAGGCAGGAGAAGAGAAATATAAATGAAATATGGAACGCTTCCATCTGGAAATAGGAGAGAAGTTTGGAGAACTACTTTTTGCACATGTCTTGGTGTGATTTTGAAGAAAATGAGACTTGCCCATGTTGCTGAGCCTTTATTAAATCTTGGTAGACAATACGGTACATAATGATTAAAGCAGTAACTCTGTCTTGCTGAGTGTGGATTGTAAGTGATGGCCTTTTGAGTATGATAGTAAAAATAGCCTTGTTCAGGATAGCATATTTAATGAATGAAGCACTGTTTTTTCAAAGAAGTTTTGTAGGGTCCTTCATGACTTTATGGAAGTAGATCTGTGAAAATCTTAAGTGTACAGAGTGAGCAAGGCTGATAGGAATGGATACTACTTTTCATTAATCAGTTGCTATAGCTGATGAACATGGGGAAAAAAATGAAGTGCCTGGGTGTGGAAGCTAATTTTTTGATTTTGAATATAAGTATGAAAAAAAACATTAAGGGTGGGTTGAAAACAAATGCCTTGATTTTACACTTGGTTTTGCATTCTACACTTCATCTGTGCCAGAACCCTGAGTGCATCTCCTGTCTCAGAGTTTAGCTAGCAGACTTCAAGGTCATCTCCTTGACTGAGAGAGGAGCTGATGGGAGAAAAGCAGAGGAAGGGGCCTGGCCCTTCTTTCTGTTTGGTTCTGCTTTAATGTGATGCTTTACTGCCTGTGTTGTATCCCAGCTGTGTAAGCAGGTGTGTGTACCTGTCTTGTACTTTCTTGATCCTGCCCTGGACCTGGTGGCTGGGCTTTCTGGCCTAATCTTGGACCTGGCCTAGTCACTACAGACTTGCAACTCCTGGACTGCATCTAGCCCTGATCACTGTCTCTGGATCCAACCTTGACCTGGACATGCTGCTGAAGAGTCCTGACTTCCTGCTCTCACCTGCCTTGTTTTCACACTCATGTCCCAGCTTAGCTTCCTTTGCAGAACCAGCTGTCCCTTTCTGCTCTCTGGCAATTTGGATCTAAAAGGCGAATTTATTAAACGATTGTAATTTAAATGGGAAGTCTATGCAGGATGCATTTTTTCCAGCATTTTAGCAAGATTTTTGTGAATAGTAAGCAGAGGAAAAGGTTGTTCACACAGGTTGTGCAGTCTTCATGCTTGGAGGTTTTTAGAGATTATCTGGATGAAGTTGTGTGTGATTAACGTGGAGCTGGGTTTACCCGATTTGTTTTCTAGTCTTGTTTTAGTAATTAAGGTCTTTGCTTTATTTACTACTTTGTGTAAATTGATGAAGAGAAGCAAAGTTTAAAATACTCCAGTATTATCAAAAATTGATGAAATTAATACATTTAGTCAGAATGCTACTTATTTATCAGGATATTATTGCAAACTTGAGAATCTCTTGATGAATTTTTCAGTGAGCTTGAATAATTGATTGTTTTCTCCTAAGCCCGAAGTTGTCCATGTCTCATAACTCAGCAGTCATTTCCCGAAAGTATGTTGTATCTTTATGATTACTATTTGTCCTTAAAATGGAGTGAGAATAGAAATAAATAACTTGGTTATTCCTCTTTAATAAACCATCTCTTAAAAAATTTAGTTTGCAGTAAATATTGCTAAAAATATTTTTGTTACCTTGCCTGAAAGCTCATAAATGAACAAAAATTCCATATATTTATTTATTAGTCTTGTGGGGGTTTGTTGCGATGCCTAGAGCAGTGTATCTGTAGAATGGGAGAAAGAAAATACAGTTCCACTTTCTGGTGGTTTCTATCACTGGAGGAAACCAGAATAGGTTTGTACATTTTTAGAATCATTTGTGTCTAATTCAATCTATTCAATCTATTCAATCAATTCAATATCTAATTTTAGAATAATTTAATTTAATAATATATCTAATTTGATGGAAGTCAAAATGAGTAAGACTAACAGTCCTAAGTCAAGATTTTTCTATTGCATGATATCTTGGGAAAATCCATACCATACTGCCCTCTTAGAGCTTCAGACTTCCCTTACATTCTGGGAATACCTTCATGGTGGGATTCATGGGGACTGTCTACTTATAATGAGCTCTGAATGGTTCTGTCAACACAGAGGGCTTTTTTTCTCTGAGATTTTAGAGCTGTTTCAGGAACAGTTTTTATGGTGGTGCCTAGTTAGCTATGTACCTGAAACAGCTCCCTATCTTTTGTGCTTCCCTGTGTGCTCTGGACTTTGTGACAGAAGTGTGTATTTGATCATAGCACTTCCTTGCTGGGGTAACGTGCAGTTCAAGAGGACTGCAGTCACTAAGGTGAGCTGAGGTTAGGTTTGAAGGAAATGGGGACTCCTCATATGCTCATACGGGATTGAGTCTAAGGCTATTGGTGGTGACAGCCCTTATATTAGTGTTGTTCTGGGATTGTCTATGTGGAAAATGTGGGTTTGATGGCTGTTAGAATATTCGTGTTGTAGAAACTGATCAGTTTCTCAAGGTACAGCAAGAATATCTGAGCTTTCTCACTAGTCTTGAGGAAACCTATGTGTGACCTGTTAACTTAGGAAATACTATGCCTTAATCATAGGGTGTGTTTGCTACTTTGGGTATTTGGGTGAAGTTAAATACTTTTGGATTTTCAGTGGGAAACACTTCCTTCAGTTTTACATTGTTCCTTGTTATTTAGTGGTCTTTGTCACTGGAAAAGAAAACTAGGTAAAACATACCAGGCTTCGACAGCTGTTAATACTTTAATTGCTGTATGTACCTTCTGGTTTTCTCTTGGTAGGTTTAAATGCCTTTTATTGATGATTCAGGCTATCTAGACTGACTTCTGGTCTATTTCAATGCAATCTCGTGTGGTATAGAGACTTGGGAAGGAGAAACCTCTCTAAATTTGCCTGCCTTAATCTGTTTACATCCAGGAACTTGTGCTGTGAGGCAGGCAGGTGGGTGATGTAGTGTTCCGTTACAGCTCTAAATTAGAGTCCTGTTGTCTCTAAGGGCAGGAAACATTTATTTCCTGGTGTAATTTTAGGCAGCAGACCTAAAATCTTGTGTTTGAACCCTGTGTGATGAAAAATACAACTTTTTCATTAATGTGACTGAAGTGTAGCTGTTTAAATTCTTTTTTTAAATGTAACTTATTAAACAATATGCATGTTAATTTGCAGACCAAATAAAACAAGCAAAATAGCATGCTGTTTATGCCTTTGTTAATCTGCAAATCCTAATTAAAAGCACTTGTTTGGTAAGCTGTTTAATTGAAATTGAGATGTAAAGAATATGGCTGTACTCTAAAGCAATTTAAAGACTAAGTCCTTAATGGGTGCAATAATTAATATTATTCTAATATATTCTAAATGTATCTTTGGAGATATTTGGATATTTACTATTTTATCCCTATTTTCAGGGAAATTCAAATGGCATTGCTACTGTGGATGTTTCAGCAGGTTTTGTGGGACTAGACAGCTATGTGGAGATACCAGCTATATTCCTCACAGCATTTGCAACATATGCGGGACCTTTCCTTTGGGCCATCCATCTGCTGTGCTACTTGAGTTCTGAAGTTAGCAGGTAATAATTTTTGAACTAAAGTAATACGTCTCTATGTACTGCAGATACAAATACCATTCATAAAGCGTATACCTTTTCAAAGAAATTTTTGTTCACATAATTTTTTTCCCTGAAAGTTAGTTTTGTATTAAAAAAAATGCATGTTCTTTTTTTCGGTATGAGTTTGTATCACCTAACTCTTCCAGTTTCATTTTATCTGTGGAAGTTTTGCTCTGGGAATATACATGTACGTTTTACAAATTTTGTTTCTTAATGAGTTCTCAGTTTGCTGTCCTAAATTACTTACAATTTTGCTACGTTTTTTTTATGATAGCATGTTCTGCCTAAAAACATTTTTCTTGAAATCTTTTAAGTCAGAGACCTGAGAAGGACTTTTTAAAGCAATAGAATAGAATATAAACTTAACTAACATGATGTTCTTTGAATGTTCGTCTTTGACACAGTGACATGCAAAGTTTTATAAATAAAACGTACTAATATTATTGTATGTTACTGGTTATTGCAGTCATTTGTAGCTAAAATATTTGTACTTCTGGGTATCTTGTGTGGTGGATGAGTTAAAGTAAAATGAATTAATGCATTGGAATTTTAAGAAGACAGTTGTAAAATGCTAATGTAATTTAAGAGCATGCATGTAAAATCCAATTTGACTCTCCAAAATTGCTTTTAACCCATCATTCAGGATATTTAAACTGAGTGATACAATATATTAATAGAGGAGTTGTGAATTCGTATCGTAGCCTATCAGTGCACAAATGCCAAAATTTGATGTATTTTCACAGAATTAACATTTGACAACGACTAAATTCTTACCATCTCAGCGTCTTTTGTCTGTTATCTGTGGAATTTAAATCTACTTTTTTTTGTGATGAACAAAATATTGCAGTAAGCTTGGCAGGTGGGATTTTAGATAGTATTTAGTTTATCACAGCTTTTTGCCTTACACACTGTCATCTTTAAACCTATGACTCCTTTATATCTACACAGTGTCATCTGGTCTCACCCTGTCAGTGATTTTTGTTTTCTGGTTCCTCTCTTCTCCTTTTGCTTGTTTGTTTCGGGCTGTGCGTACACTGTGTTCATTAACGGTGTAAGGAGATGGGATCACTAGCTGACCAAGCTGCACAGACCAGTGGAGGTTTTTGAGCCAGGAGGGACCTGTTCTAGCAGACTAATTCCTGCACAGTCACTGTGTCCATTGTTCTGTGTTAACAGGCTCATTTAACAGGTAGTCACAGTGATTAACCTACCGTTCACTGATTTGCCTGTCTCTACATGGCTCTCTAAAGATGTCTAGCACTCTCTACTTGGTTGCTGTGGATTTATGCAGCCCACTGCTGGGCCACTGATCTACTCATGCACTCCTTAGTGTAAACTAAGACTTCAGAACTTGTAGAACTTCACCTCTTACTCTGAGGCCAGCTACCCTGAGGTCATCTTTGGTCTTAAATGGATTGATACGGTCTAAGTATTTGCATTTGAGTATAGTACTTCTGAAAGCCAGACTTTTCTCTGTTCATTCTGGTGTTTTTTTGCTTCAGGAGGAGTAGATGTGGAGTACACTAGCTATTGATATCTTGATTTGTGTAACCTCAGAAAGCCCTTTCTTGAATTTTCCTTTACTACCTGCTGACTTGACACCAAGCTGAGTTTTAACTCTGTCTCTAACGCTCCACAATTTAGCTTTAGTTACTACTTTGCTCAATCAATAAATTTTTCCAGTATCCAGATGCACCAAGTTTTCTCCATTCTTTCAGCTCTATTTAAGAAAAGAGTGACAATGTACATATAAAAAGTGTTGCTACTTGTCTTCTGGTATGTATGTGACCCATGAATCTGGGTATTGCATGCATTCTATGAATGTCCTGTTTTTCCCGATTTCTGTATACCTGTGCCATGATTTGTTTAAAATAGTGCTGTGCCATTTAACTGTTTACGTCAGTGTTTCTGCTGTGTTGGGCTTTCTTTTAGTGGTCCCACTCTCCGTTCTTCATCATTACACTGTAGGTACTTTAGAACTGACACCTTTTGCTTGAGCTTGGAGGATTCTGAGCACAGTAGAGAACAGTGCCTTGGTGGCATTGTATGGGGAAGGAGGAGAAAAAGAATGAGCTCCTGTAATTTAAAGAACTGCGGTTTTATTGTTGTTTAAAATCTAGACTGCAGACTGTGATGAACACTAACGTACAATGAAGAGAAAATGATAACATACAGCATGTTTTTGGAAAACTCTTCTAACAAAATAACAAAAAAATTTCAGTGACAAAATCTTCGAGTATCTGTACTTGTTTAATAATGCTTCAAATAATATGCCTCTACAGTAGTGCTCGTTGTTGTTCTCATTTTTTTCCTGGTTGAATTTTTGCAGATTAAATCTCAGCTAGTAGTGTTGCCAGGTACAGTGCTGGCTTAACCTGCTCTCAAGGGTGTAGCTATGGCCTGTAACACCCACATCACTTATGTAAGTAGATTCCATCAAGTGGCTTGTGTCTGTAGCCATTTTAAGGTTCATTTGGGTCAACTGGTAAGGCTGTTTCCTCAATGAAACAGTACATAAATATGGACTGGAATCTCTAGCTGCCGGGACTTGCTTAAATTGGTATGTTAATTTGTTCAGAATTTGGTCTGTATGCTTTTTATTTTATTCTTGTACTTTGCTATTGCTGTCCAAATGATTGTCTTATTACATGGTTGTTACTCCTTGGAACCAAAGCTGAAACTGCAGAAGGCAGGGGGTCTGCTGGTTCATGTGTTTTCTTAAAGGTATGAGAGACTCAACTTCTTAAAAACAAGTGCTAGATGCTTTAGGATATTCTTTACAAAAGCTTATTAACTGTTTTATAGCAATATACCTCGGTCAGTGGAATTCAAACCCCATGTTTTTAATGTTGTCCTGAGAGCAAGATGAAGATGTGCCCAGAACCACTCAGCAGTGTCACTTAGCAAAAAGCCTGCATTCTGAAGCCTGTTTTAGAGCTGTTGCATCTGAGAAGGTTGGCCTGGATAGGAAAGCCTGAGTTCAGGGCTGTCTTTGTTAATTTCAGCCACTTAGCAGAGCCTGTGTAATTTATAGCTGCATCAGTTGGGTTGGCTTACCACAGCTTCTTGCTTAAATTCTTTATAGCTGCGTTGCACTGGGCACCACTGCCTAGGGGCAAGTATGCATTCATACCCTCCCCCCTTTTGGCACTTAGCGTTTATGCAGCCACAGAATACATGAGTCTGGAGTCCAGCCCTCCTGTCCAAAGGAGGGTCAGCCAGAGCAAGCAGAGATACCCCCGGGTCTTCTTGAGCAACTTGTTCCAGCATATGGCAACACTTGGAGTTAAACAGTTGTTCACTGGTATTTAAGGGGAATGTGTTGCATATCATTCATCCTTTCACTGAGCACCAGTGAGAAGAGTATGAGTACATCTTCTTTACTTCTGCCCATGTGACATTTATGAACATTGGTGAGAACCTTGCTGAACTTTCTCTGCTCAAGGTTAAACAATCCTGGCTTTCTGAGCCTCTCACTTTGTCAGATGCTCCAATACCTGAGACATTTTTGTGAGCTTTCAGTGTATTCGCTCCAGTACACCCATGTCTGTCTTGTACTGGGGACCCCAAAACTGGATCCAGAACCACAGATGTGATCTCACAACTGCTCAACAGAGAGGAAGGATCGCCCCCTTCAACGTGCTGGCTCTACCTTTCGCACTACAGCCCTGGGTTGGTTCATGGGAACATTGCTTGCTCATGCTCAATTTGTTGTCTGGTAGGAATGACCTATGTCCTTCTCCATTTAGCTGCTTTCCAGATGGTCAGCTCCAAGCCTGTTCTAGTGCATGGTGCAGAATTTGGTATATCCCTTTGTTAAACTTACTGAGTTTCTTGTTGGTCCATTTCTCTACCCTGTCAAGATGCCCTGAGTAGCAGCAGACCCATCTGCAGACCCACCTCCTGCACAAACTACTCCTCCCAATTTTGTATTGTGTGCAGACTTCCTGAGGGGGTACGGCCCCATTGCCTAGTTCATTAATGAAGACATTAAGCAGCACTGGCCTCCATGTGACATCCTATGATTGATCACTGGTGATTGGCTTTCAGATGGGATTTCTGTAGCATCTAAATAGTTTTCAGTTCACCTGAATGTCCACTTTTCCTAGCCTGGACTGCATCAGTTTGCCTGTGATGTGATGAGAGACATTAAGAGCCTACTTGTGAGATTAAAGTGCATTAGGTACATGTAGTCCATATGTATTTTGCCAGTTTGGTAAGAAGGTGGTTTTCAGATAAAACATTTGCTGTGGAAATGTAGTTTGGAATTCCTTAAATAATTCGCTTTCATCTGAACAAACTTGTGAAACTATAAGATATTCTCCTCTTATGGAAAGGTAAATGTGTTTCTAAAGTAATTAAGTGGCATGTGATAGACACTAACATGGATATTTACTGCCACTTTTAATCCTTCAGGCTCTCCTGAGAAACTTGGCAGCATAAATGTGAAGGGATTTTCACAGACAGAAATAGAAAGAACTCTTTAGGTTCAGTCTCCATGGAAACTGTGCAATAACTCTTGAAACTATTTTTGAGATGGGGAGTACTGATTAAACTGATGCCTGAACTTAACCGTGTGTTCTGTGTGTGACTTGCATAAATTCCTGCAAGCACCTGGTTCATGTAAAAGGTAGTTTTTACAGTGACCACTCTGTTGCTCTGATCTGAAGTAGAACTTTGGATTTTTGGGTCCTTATGACTGGAAAAGGGCCATGTTGTTGGATAATTTGACCTATATTATATGACCTCACTGTGCAGTACACTCCAGATGGATTCAGTTTCCAAGCTCCTACCCAAACTGAATTGTCATGTGGGTGATGTTCACAGTGTTATGTAATTACCACTCTTCAGTTGGGCATCGAGATAGTTTTCAGATTACCAGCACATTGAAATCTGTGTTTTAGTTGGTTTAATTAGTTAGGTGGCAGGGTGAACTGGTGGGCGTTTCCTAGCATTAGAAGGCTGTATGCCTACTGGTTTTTCTTCTTCAGTTGTCAAAAGTTGTAACAGTGCTTTCACATTAGCAAATGGCTTTCAGATATTGAAAATGGATGTATGCCCAACAGGAGGGTGTTAATAGTTGCATAACTTTAATGTTATGCCTTGACTTTGTTAATGTAGAAGTCCAGCACAGCAAACTTATATTTTGCTGTGAATTCTTTTATAATGCTGATCTAAACAGAATTAGGAAGGTGTGCTAGGTACAGGAATTTCAGCAGTTAACGTCAGCTTTTGCCATCTTCAGCCTAATGTGTTTGATTGATTGAGTCCCCCGTTCACTACCCATGTTAATGAATTAATAATTTTTCTTTCTTACATAAGCTAGACATGCAGTGAGTGTTTCAATATACCTTTTTTTTGAGTCCTAGGTAGAAAGTGCAGCCCTCCTTAAATACAAAGGAACAATCCAAACATTTTCCACTGAACCCTTCAGTATTTTGTACAAGTAGATTTTAATTCTCCTGTTTAACTCCAGTCTCTCCTACTCAGGTTAGCTGAAGCTGAAAAAATCTTTGCATCTAAGAGTATATGCTGCTGCATTCCCTAGAATTGTAATACTTGTTACCTGTTGTACTGCCAGCAGTCTCATTCTCTAAATAAATAAAAAAAAGATACAGAAGTCATCTACTTGTTTGATGATATGCATGGAAATCTGGAAGTGATTGTCTAAAACTGGGCTGGGGTTTTATTGCCACAAGCTGGAAAGTAGTCTACTTACTTAGGTTTTTCTGGAGATGCTGTCATTATAAATGGCTGAAGATTTCTCTTGGACTTTGTTACTGCTCTGTGATGGATACCTCTTCATTCGTTCCTTTTTCATGTTGTCGAGACCCCGACTTTTCCTATGAGACTTCCTCCAGGCAGCCGTGACTCTCAGTATTGAAAAGTATTTTCAAAATGGAAAGTGATCCAGCAAAGTAGGGTTGTCTCTGTTATAAACAAATAATAAATTGCTTCAAAGCCATTTGCAAAATAAATGTCATCCTTTTGCTCCATGGACCAGTTTTAGGAGCTGAAGTGCTTTCTGTGTAAATAATAAGGAATGTTGTGTACACAGAATTTATAAATACACAGATTTGGGGTAGGTTAGGTTATTTTTGCTTTCTGTCGATAAAAGTAAGCTTCCAAATAGATTTGGAACTTAAAAAATTATGATCCAATTTTCAGTAGTTAGCATATCCAACATGAGGTTTGCTTTCCAGTAATGACTGATGACCCTAATTGAGAACTTGTCCTCCAGTGTGCTAGCTACTGCCCAGATCATTGTAG
Organism: Machaerirhynchus nigripectus; assembly: GCA_013397975.1. Taxonomy (NCBI): domain Eukaryota; kingdom Metazoa; phylum Chordata; class Aves; order Passeriformes; family Dicruridae; genus Machaerirhynchus; species Machaerirhynchus nigripectus. Next base: position 150,739 of record VZRQ01003014.1, on the reverse strand, counting down.
AGTTACCCACTTAGCTTTTAAATAGTTGTACCGATGCTATTTATTGCCATTACTATGAGATTTGTTCTCATCAAGAGAACTGCAGTCTTAGGTAGAGACCACTTTGAGTAACAGCAGCTATACTTTTTAATTTAAGTAGTCTATCACTTACTCTTTGTGGGTAATACTGAACTGAAAGGGTTCTGAAAATCTTTTTATTTCTGTCCAAGCTCTGATTTGAGGTTGTCATGGTTACATTGTCTTCTTCCTCTTGTTCTTCTGGTTTTCATGTGACTTGTGCTCAAGAGCACATAGCTGAGTTAACAGTTCTCATTGCACCTGTAGGGCTGCAACTACTTAGAGTGCAGGTATGCAGTACCAGTTTGCTGTAAAAAAGGGTGCAGTATTTGTCCTTTATTTTTGTTTGGAACCTCTGTGTTGTAAGACAGTGTTTTTCTGCCATCCTGTGTGGTTAATTTCCAAATGTTGCTTACACAAAAGAGTTCATTAAATGTTAATACATGCGAAGTGTATTGAATACATGAAGACAGTCAATATTAACAATGTTGGCCATGGGTAACCTAGGGGAAATATTGTGTTCCAATGGTAAGTATGCAGAGTCTCCTCAAAGAATAATGACAGTCTAGTCAGAAACTGCTAGCAGGACTCTAAAAAGACTTGAAAAGCTGAAAAGATAATAATGAAAGGTTGGTATAGTTTTGTGTCTGTAAATAAACTTTTGACAGTCCTTCCTATTGTTACTGAAGTGTGGCTACTGAACCTAACAGAGGAAAGCTAACTTTCATCAAACTTGCAGGATAATAGGTGGTCATGCAGTGTGTTATTTTCAAAAACCCCATCATTCCGCAGTAAATGGATTTTTAGTAAATTCTTATGAAAGGGATTAGGTTTTTCTATACTGCCATGTAAGAACACGTCGATTACTCAGCCCAGCTGATAATAGATGAAGGACTGTGAAGCTTGGTGCTGCTATAAAATGAAGTTTAATTTTCCTGTGTGCTTTCCCACCGTCTCTGCCTCACTGTCCTTCATTATCTCTCTTGCTCGCTATCTCTCCTCTCATTCCTCTCTATCCCTTTCCTTACCTTGCTTGGTATCTTTCCTATCCCTCTCTTGTTACCCTCTTGCCACCACCACACCACCCTGCTCCAAACTTCCCTTCTCTCTTGGACACACTTTGTACCTGTTTCTCTTACTTTGCCTCAATTGCATGTGCATCACCTCTCTCCCTCTCACACTTGCATCAAGACAAGACTGTTCCATACAGACTGAGGAGAGAGACCAAGATGGAAAGCACAGAATTACAGAAGTAAATATTTATTAATGCATATGAGGTGCCCCAGTCAAACTGAGGCACCTGGATGTGGTTTAACACCTTTGTTCATGCTCCTCTCTCACTGTCCCAATCTCTTGCTCCCTCTCTCTCTCTCTCTCTAACTCTGGTGCTACACCAGTCTTGTGTCTCTCCCCTCAGAGACCTACCTTTCCTACCCTGTCAGACACTTGCCCTTATTGTGCACTTTGGCTGTCTCTCGTGGCTGTGCGTTCATCACCCTCATGTTTGGGTTTCCCGCCTCTTTAATGTGCAGACTTTTCCCACTAGCCACATGTGTGTGCTTCCTGCCTCTTGTGCATGTGCTTCCTGTCCTTGCCGTGCTTACCTCTCTCTCATGGGCTTCCCCACTCTCGTGCTCTCCTCCGTGCAGTCCTGTCACTCTCATGCATCTGACACCTTGTAAGCATGCTTCTCTCTGTCTTGTGCATCTGCATGAGCTTTCCGCCTCCTGCACTTCCTCACTCACACTTCATGGCTCCCTGACTGCCCATCATGGCTTTTCCCCCTCTCTCATGCTCGCTTTCTCCATCTCCCAATCATGCTTGCTCCTTCTCACATATATGTTCTTCCTGCTTTATGTGCTTTTTCCACCTTCTCTCACACACTTCTCCCCTTCTCTCACATACCTTTCTCCCTCTCTCTTACCTGCTTCCCTCACCTTTACGCTCTTCCCCTGGCTGGCACACTTCTCTCCTCTTTTGTGTGTTCCATCTTGCAGCTCTCCCCTTATATGCTTCCCCCACTCATGCATGCAACTCTCCTTGCTCATGCACTTTCTCCCTCTTGCAAGCATGCAAATGCTCTCCCTCTCTCATTTCAATGTGCTTTGTTTTTCTCCTGCTTTCTTGTGCATGTTAGGTCTCTTGTGTCTTTGTCTTCTGCATCCTTCTGTCTCATTTTTCCTTTTTGTGTCTTCCTTTTCCTCCTGTGTCTTTTCTCCTTTCTTGCATGCTTTCCCATGTCTCACAGATTTTCCAGCTCTCACATGCACTCAAATACTTTCAAATGCAAATTGCTTGCGCTCTCCCTCTCTGTCCCATGTTAATTCTTTTACCTGGGTCCTCCTCTTCTCTCCCACCCTTCTTCTTTCACATGCCTTTTCTTCCTTTAGCACTTTCCTCCCTCATTCCCTTTGCCTCTTTGTCTTCTATTTTCTCCTCTGTATGCTTTCCAGGCTCTTGACAGACATATTTTATTGCATGCACTCTGCATCTCCTAAGTTTGCAGTTTCTCACTTGTGCTTTCTCCTCCCCACTTGTTCTCTGTCCTTCCTATCTCTATAGTTTTTCTTCTAAATCTGTAGAGCTTCCCCCAGCCATACCCTGCTTTTTTCTTGTGCTGAACCTGGTTTTCCTCCCTTTTAGATTTGCATTTACTCTCTCTTGGGGTTTTCCTATTTGTCTTTCATCTTTCTTGAGTCCTTCCCAAAACAGAGTGGCTTGCCCTTCTATCTCCCCTCTGTCATTATCTCTAGTTGTTCCTCTTCCTCTTCTCTGTTGTTCCTTTCCCACATCTCTTCCCCCTCTCACTGTGAGACTTCTCTCTTTCTCTCTGCACCCGTAGTTCCCTCTCTGATAGGCTTTGCCTTTTTCTCATGTGCTTTGCTTTGCCTTTTCCTCATCCATATCTTCATCAGTGATTTGTACATGGGGATCAAATCACCTTCAGTGATGTTTGCAGTTTGCAGATGACACCACGTTGGGTAGGAGTGTTGATCTGCTGGAGGGCAGGAAGGCCCTGCAGAAGGATATGGACAGGCTGGATTGATGGGCCAAGGCTAGTGGTGTTNTGGTTGGCAGCAGGTGAACATGAACCACCAAGTGCCCAGGTGGCCAGGAAGGCCAACAGCATCCTGGCCTGTATCAGCAATAGAGTGGCCAGCTGGACCAGGGCAGGGATTGTCCCTATATACTTGGCACTGGTGAGGCCACACCTTGAGTTCTGTGTCCAGTTCTGGGCTCCTCACTACAGGAAGGACATTGAGGTGCTGAAGCACGTCCTGAGAAGGGCAAGGGATCTGGTGAAGGGTCTGGAGCACAAGTCCTGTGAGGAGCAGCTGAGAGAATGGGATTATTTAGCCTGAAGGAAAGGAGACTCTCTACAATCACCAGAAAGGAAGTTGTAACAAAGTAGGGGTCAGTCTCTACTCCCAAGTAGCAAGTCATAGGACAAAAGAAATGGCCTCAAGCTGTGCCAGGGGAAGTTTAGATTGGATATTAGGAAAAAGTTTCTTCACTGAAATGATTGTCAAGCACTGGAACAGGCTGCCCAGGGAAGTAGCTGAGTCACCATCCCTAGAGGTATTTAGATGTGCAGGTGTGGCACTTTGGGACATGGTTTAGGGGTGGACTTGACAGTTCATGGTTGTACTCAAAGATCTTAAGAGTCTTTTCCAACCTCAGTGATGCTGTATGCTTTTTGCGTGAATGTTCCCTCTCATGCTTTCCCTGCTATCCGATGCTTGCTCTCTCCTGCATGGTTTCCCTCTCCTACCTTTCACCTGTGTATTGTGCTGTGCCTCTCTCATGTGCCTTTTTTTTTCTTGTAACTCTGAACTTCCCTTTCTCATTCTGTCATTTTGTCCATGTGCTTTGACCTTTGCCTCTTGTGTGTACTTCCCTCCACTTGTGTTGTTCCTCTTGTATGCATTTTCCCTCCTTTGTGCAGTTCCCCCTTTATGTACATTTCATTCCCTTCTGCATGTTGTCATCTTCACATGCATATTGCCTCTCTCACACACTTCATCTTTCATGTGGGCTTTACCTTTCATGTGCTCTGCTGGTCCCTCATTTGTGCTTTGTCTCTCGTGTCATGCACTTTGCCTTTCTCTCTTTTTTTCTCTTTCTCTCTGCTTCTCTCTCCTCAGTGTTTTGTGCTCTTGCTTTACCTCTTGTGCATGTGAGCTTTGTCTCTTGTGTGCGTGCTTTGCCACTCTGTCTCCCTCACATGCATTTTGCGGCTTTGTCTTTTGTGCTTTGCAGTCAGTGTGTCGATTTAGGCACTTTACTCTCCTAGTCTCTCTTGCTATAGTGTCTAACATTCTTCTCTCTCATGCATTTCCACCTTTCAGTTTTTCTTTATTTGCACTTTGTCTCTCTCACTACAGATTTCTGTCTCTCACTATCACCTCGTCTCACTTGCTGTCCCACTCTCTGCCTCACTGTACTTCTCTCTTCTGCTCACTATCCCTCCCTCTCAATCACACCTCCCAACCATTCCTCTCCCTCCTGAACTTTCCATCTCACTCTGCATCTCTTTTTGCCTCCCTCTTCCCCATCAATCTCTCTCTGGCCTCTCTCCTTCTCTTCCTTCATTTCTTCTGCTCTGTCTCCTATCTTTCCCTCTCCCTGAGATGGGCTTTTCCTCTTTCATTGGTGTCCCTACCCCACAGCTTTTCATGTCTTCCAGACATGTTTTGCCTCTCACTCACTTCGCTTCTCGCATTATGTTTTTTCCTGTGCTTGCCTTTTTACATTCTCCCTTGCTTTGCCTCTTTCACTTTCTCCATTCCTCATGCGCTTTCCCAACTCTTTGACACATTCTCACATGCTCTTTCCCTCTCTTTATGCTTTCATTCCCTTGCTTGTGTTTTCCCTACACTGCTTGCTGTTTCTTGCTCTTGGCATCCCACTGTCCTTTGCTCTCTATCGATCTGTCTCTTGGGCTTTCCCTTTGGCTTAGATGTGTTTTTTTCTCCCTCCCCTTCTCACAGATTACGTCCCAGTCTCACTCTTATTTTTCTTCTCTTTGTGTAGCTTCTGCCTTTGTCTCTGCTCGTCTTAGGCTTTCTCTGGACTCCTCCCTGCCCTTCCACTTGTCTCTCTCCCTCCCTGTTTTCCCTCTTAGCGGTACGCTTTTTTTCAGTCAGTTCCCTCTGACCTCTCAACCTTTGCCTCCCTCTTGGCCATGTTGCCCCCTTCTCACAGAAACTCTGTCTCCTTCTTGTAGATGTGCTTTCTCTTTCATTCTGATCATCCTTCTCCTTCACAGATCCCTCCCCTCTCCTTCACAGATCCCTCCCCTCTCCTACAAACCTTAAACATACCTGCTTTCTCTCACATGTGTTGCCTCTCACACACATGTTGCTTCTCTCTTGGTTTCCTTTTCTCTTATGTTCTTGTGAACATTCATGTTCTTGTATGTTTCTTTTCTGTTCTTTCTGTGTTCCTCACTTTCCCTCCCTGTTGTCATCCCATGGACTTCTCTTTTCCTTTCTCTCACTTCACCTATGTATTTTTCTCTCTTCTGTCTCCAGCTTCCCCTTCTTTCTGAGATATGCTTTCCTTCTCTCTGATAGGTTTTTCCTCTTTCTCTAACATATTCCTGCTTTTGCAGTTTTCCTCTTTTACTTGCACTTGCACACTTGTGCTTTCTTGTTCTTTTGCTATTCCTTATTGTCTGTTGCTGTCCCTCTGTCATGTTTTCCTTTTTTCTCTCTTTCCCTTTCATCTTGCTCATTCCCTTTCCCCCATCCTGTGCCCTTCCTACCCACTTTGTTTTGCCTGATTTTCTGTCTTCAACTGCCTTGTCCTCCTGCCTCCTTGTACCTCTCTCTCAAACTGTCTTTGCCGGTGGCTTACATGCTATTCCATCACTAAGAATTTTCTGCTTTCTTGTGTGCATTCTTGCACTCATGCTTGTGGCTTCTTGTTTGTCCTCTGTTCACTATTTCATTCTCAATTGCTCATTTCCTCCCTCTCTTGCTTACTCTCTCCTGAGCCTTCCATTTGTCTCAGACACATTTTCCCTCTCTTTTGGATGTGCTTTACCGTTCTATTGGACGTACTTTCCCACTCTCTGGTAAGCTTTCCCTCTTGCTTGTGCTTTTCTCCTGTGTCTTGCTTGCATTCCCTCTAGCATGCTTATTTTCTCATGATTTCTCACTTTCTCCCTGTCTTGCTTATTTTCTCTCTTCTTTTCCATGCACACATTCCAACTAGCTCACCTTTACTTGTGCTTCTGCTCTCTTTCATGTTTTCCCCTCTCCTGTTGTACCTCTCCCTGACACACATTCCCTTTACATCACTTTACCTCATAGATGGTTCACTTCTCTCTCATGTTAACTGCCTCTCTGAATGTTGTATATTGTGGTGTGTGTGTGCGTATCCCCATGCACTTTTCTTCTCTTGACCCCTTTCCCGTCGCTTGTCTTCTTCCTTGGACACGCTCTTCCCCCCACTTTGTCTTTCCTGTTTTTTTGCATTTTTCTTCCTTGTTCTGTTTCACTTTCCCTCTCCCTCTTTTGCTGTGCTGCTCAGTCTTACGTTTTTCCCATGCCTTGCATAGTTTTTCATCTCTGAAACATGTCTTTTATTGTCCTCATTTATACTTTTAGTCTCTCTTTCTCATGCCTTGCCCTCTCTTTGGTTCATTTTCCCTCGCTCTACTCCACATACCCCCCACTATCCCTGTGTCTCTTGGATGCATTGTCACTTTCTTGCACACACTTTTAATGCTCCCTTATGCTTTCCTTTTGTGTCTCATATGCTTTGATTCTCTTGTATGTTTCTTGTTCTCTCATTTCTTTCTCACTCTTTTCCTTTTTCTTTCTCTGCCTTGCATGCCCAGTCTCTCTTTCCTCATGTTGCATGCTTTCTCCCTGCTACACAATTTTCCTATCTCCTGCTTTCAGTTTTCCTTTTGCTGATGCTTTTTGTACTTTGTGATTTTCCTCCCTTTCTTGCATGAGCCCTTGCTAACCCTTGTTATCCATGTATCTGTCTTGCTTCCCCCTCTTCACCCACTCTCTTCCTTTCTCCCCCACACTCTTCTCTCTTTCCCAGCTTGATTTATTTTCCTTTTATATTTATTTTTTCTCACTACCCGCCTCATTTGCTCTCTCTGTGTCTCTGGCTTACATTTCACCTGTATAATCTTTGCCCTGACATATTTTCCCTCCCTTTCCCATATCTTCCCAAAGTTGTCTGCTTTCTCCTCTCTTAGCTTCCCCTCTTTCAGGTGCTTTTTTTCTGTCGTAGGCACTACATCTCTTTGTAGTGCCTTGCCTGCTCTTCTTCTTTCTCTTGCCCTTGCTTATTCCTCTCTCTTCCTTGACATGCTTTCTATTGCACAATCTCTTTCTCTCCTGCTAGTACCTTTCCTCCCTCATATTTTGTCTCTTGTGCTTCCCCACCTTCTTTCATGCTATCCCTCTCTCCCACAATCCTTCTTTCTCTATCCCCTTCTTTCTCTCACTTTCCCCCTTTCAATTTCTTGTTTCTTTTTCTTCCCCTCCCTTCCCCCTCACTCTGTCTCTCCTTTGATATTCCCATCTCCCCACTCTATGTATCTCTTTACCCTCCTTTTACTCTATCTCAGACATTTTCCCTTTCACATTCACTCTCTCACATGATCTTCCTTCTTTACTTTCTTTGCCTCTCTCACACTGCTTCTGACATGTCCTTTGTCCCTCTCTCACATGCTTTGCCTCTTGAGTGCTTTCTTTTGCACTTCCCTCTTCCCACTCTTATTTCTCTCTGTCATTCTTTCCTCCCCTTTGGGTGCTTTTCCATCTCAGACACATTCTTCTACTTTGATGTGTGCACTTTCCTTCTTGCTCATGCTTGTGGTCTCTTGCTCACACTTTCCCTACCCCTGTTGCTTGCCATCTCTTCCCATTGCTTGCAACCCTTACGTCTCCCTAAGTATCCTTGTCTTTTCCCCTTGTTATCCCTTTCTCTTCATTTCTATCATTTGCCCATTAGCCCCAGGCCTGCTTTTCCTCTCTGATGTGTTTGTTCTCCCCTTTCCTCACAGATTTCTCTTTCAACCATTCCCCCTGTCTTGATCACCTCATCTGACATGATTCATCTCTTGTATGCACTTCACCTGCTTCCTGCCTTGCCTTGTTCAGATGCTTGCCTGCTCTTGTGGATTTGCTTCACCTCTCTTTCATGCAGTTGCATTCTCTGGCCTACTTGCCCTCTCTCTGGTGTGATTTCCTGCTTGCTCCTGCATTCCTGATGTGATTTCCCTCTTACCAGTGCTTTCAGTCTCTTACGTGTGCTTTTCTTCTTTCTCTCCTGCTTTGCATCTGTTGCCACACTCTCTCTGGTCCCTTCTCCCCTGCTAGTGCTCACCAGCACTCCTCCTTTCCCTCCAACTGCCTTCTCTCCCTTCATTGTCCCACATATATTCTTTTTCTAACTGGCACACTTCACATGTCTCCTTCACTCGCTCTGCATGTCTCTCTCATGAATCTCACCTCTCTGTCTGCTTTCTCAGACATGCCTTACCTTGCTCTTTCTAGTGTTTTCCCTCTCACTTTCACTTTGCCTCTCTCATTTGGTATTTCTCTTGTGCCTTTGCTGTCCTATATGTTTATTCTTTCTCAGGTGCTTCCTTGTCTCAATGTCTGTTGTTCTAATCTCTTCATCTCACATCTCCCTCCCTCATGTGCTTCATCCCTCTTTCACACACTTCTCTCTTTTGATTTTATTTTCCTCTTGCTTCCATTTTTACTTGTTCTTTTCCTCCCTCCACCTCCTGGTATCCCTGTTTGCTTTGCCTTTCTCATGCTTTGCCTCTTTCCCTCTTCTGCACTTGTTTTTTTTCACACTTCCCCTTTCACAGGCTTCCCACACCCTTTTCCTCTCTCTGTTGTGTCCTTTACCCTTGCGAGGTGCACCTTGTGCCTGTCTGTCTCAACAGCCTCCCTCTCACATGCATCCTCCTCACGCTCATGTGTTTCCCCTCTCACATGAGTTCTGCCTGTCATGCTTACATTATCTCCCATGTGTGCTTTTCCTTGCTTGCTGCTCTTATTCTCTGGCACTCCCCTCTCTCACATGTATTACTGTACTTCATTTCTATGTCTTCCCTCTCTTGCATGCTTTCTCTCACAAAATTACCCTTTGTGTTTGCACTTCCAATGCCACTTGTGCTGTCTCGTCTAGTGTCATTGTTCCCTCTCTCTTGCTGTTACTATCCCTCTATCTTACTCCCTCTCTTTTTCTTTAGCTTTCCCTCTCTCCTCACTCCCTCTTTCTTATTGTCCTCAGTTCCCCCTTACCTCTCTCTTTCTTCAGCTCCCACCCTCTCTGTCACTTGCCTCGTCTTTCTCACACACTTTCCCAGCAGTACACGATTTGCTTCCCTTTCACCTGCCATGCCTCTCTCTGTTGTGTGCTTCTCCTGAACTTAGCATGGTTTACTGATGTCATGTTCTCCTTACCTCACACCCTTTCCCCATCTTCACCTCATCCATATTCCCTCTCTCACACACACCTTCCTTCCTGTTGTCATTCAGTTTTATTGTCTGGCATGTGTTTTTTGTCTTGGACATGCACTTTGTGCTCACTCTCTTATACTTCACTTCCCTTGCATGCTTTTTCTTTCCCCTGTGCTTTACTGTTCCCTTTTTTATCTCATGTCAAGTCTTCCTCTCTCACTCTTTCCCACCTTTCTCACATTTTTCCTCTTTCTTGGATTTCCTTCTCGTTTATGCTTCCAGTCTCTGGGTAATGTTTTCCCCCTCTAGCTTGCTACCTCCCTCTCTATTGCTCTCTGTCCTTGTCCTACTTGCTGTCTTTCACACGTCCTCTAGCTTTAAATCTCTCACAGTGTGTTTCCCTCTCTGTCATATGCCCTTACTGCTGTCCTGGATGTTCATGTCCTCCCTTTTGAATGTGCATTTTCTCTCTACTGGATGCACTTTGACGCCTTCTCTTGCTTTCTATCTCTTGCTTGCGTGCCTTCACTCATTTGTTTGTGTCATCTTTCTCTTGCACACCCTTGCCCTCTCTGTCACTTGCTCTTCTGCTGCCCCTCTTTCTTGCATTGCTGTACAAGGCACACAGTTCTCTCTTCTGCTGGCACTTACTCTCTTACTCCTACTGTGAATTTCCTGTGCTCCTTTCCTCCCTCTCTCTCATGCTGCCCCTTTTGATCTTTTATTATCTCCTCTTGCTTTCCCTTCTCCCTTCTTTCTTTCTCGTCCTCTTGTTTTCCTTCCCTCTCTCGCATGCTTTCCTGTTTTTCTCCATCTTCCCCACACTCTTCCTGCTATCATGCTCTCTCACTCTGTCAGCTTGTAGTTTTCTCCCTTGCATGCTTCATGTAACTCATTTGCACTTTACCCCCTGCACATGCTGTCACTCTTGGTTGTGCTTCCTGTGTGTCTCTCACTCAGCAGCACTCCTCTCACTGTCTACTTGCTAGTTCCCTCTCTCTTTGCATTCCTCTCCTCCGTAATTTTATTCATCTTGCGGCCCCCTCACTTTCCCTCCAAAACTTACCGTAACACTCCCTCTCTTGCTTCCTTACTCTTTTTGCTTCTCATGCACCTTGGCACTCACTGGCATACGCAGGTTCTGTCACCCCCATATGCTCCTTCCCCATCTGTCTGTCTGTCTCAGGGTCTTTCCCTCTCCCTTGCACTCCCTTCACCTCTCTCTGGACATCCCTCCCCTCCCACCCACTGTACCTTTGGCTCCCCCTATCAGACATCTCTCACACTCTTACCCTCTTACTTTTTCACACACTTCCCTCTGTTGCTTGCTTGCTTTCTCGCACTCGCCTCACAGAGCTTCCCTTTCTACCATGCTTTCCTTGGCTCCTACTCTTCTGCATGTGCTCTTCCTTATCCCTACTGCACTCCTTACTTTTTTTTCTCCTTTTCTTGTGGGTTCTCTCACATGTTTTATCTTTTATACTTCATTGTCTTTAATGCTTTCCCTTTACCACATTTAGTTTCAGTTGAACAATATCCCAGTCTCTCTTGCTTGTACTTTTCCAGTTTCATGCCCACTGCCTCTTTCTTCCCCATGCCTTCACTTTCTCTTTCACTTCACCTCTTCTCCTCTTTGCTCGGGCTTTCTGTCCCTCTTTTACACATTGCATCCCTGTTTATTTTTTATGCTTTCCTTTTAGTTAATGCTTTCAGTTCCTAGAATATTCTCTCATGCCTTTACTTTGTTGCATGTGCTTTTCCTTTTGTCTACTGCAGTTTTCCCTCCTTGCCCTTGTAAACTTTTCTCGGTTGTGTATGTTTCCCCTCCCTCTTTGCCTCACACTTTGTCGCTGGTTTCCTCACCTCTCAAGTTGACAGTCCCTTGCATGCATGCTTTTCTTCTCTCTCTATAGCGTGTCCTCCTTCTTCTGCATGTATTTTTCCTCTTTGGTACACTTTCTCCACCTCACAGCCTTCTGCTTCCTCTCTAGGGATCATTCTTACCCTCTCATTCTTGCTTTTACTTTTCCTCTCTTGGGCACACTTTCCCTCCCTTATGCAGCTGTTTTCCTCCCTCCCCGTGTTGACTTGGAAACTTTCCCTCTCACTTGTGTACTTTCCTGGTCTGTCACATGCTTGTGACCTTCCACATGTGTATTGCTAATAAAAATATCTTCTTTTTTCTAAACATAAATTCCCTCTCATTTCTTCATCCATTTTCCCCTGCCTTTCCCCTCTCTGACACCTTTTCATTCTTTATGTTGCACCTTTCCACTCTCTTGTACACACTCTCATTTTCTGTCTTGCTTCCCCGTATGCACACACCCACAGACACATAGAGTGTCTGTCCCTGGTATGCTTTCCCTCCTTTTCTCTGATGTTTTTCGTTTTTCCCTCATATTTTTCGTACTTCTCTCATGTTCCTTCTCTTCCTCAGTTTCCTGCCCTATCACGTACGTTCCCTCTTTGATAGGCTCTTTCCCTTCCTCATACACACTTTACCTCTTGATTCCTCAAGCATCCCTTCTCTCGCCTGTGAATGTTTATCACTTTTACGCTGTCTTGGTGTCTCTCATTCAACATACGTTTCCCTCTTGTGTCTTATTTCCCCTCTCAAATAGTTTCCTTCTTGGCTGAATGTCTGTCTGATCCTATTTCGGTCCCTCTTGCATGCTTTCTCTTCTTTCCTATCATGACAGGCTTCCTTTCCTCTCTTACGTGCTTTACCTCTGTCCTGTGCATCTCTTCCTCTCTTGGACCCTCTTCACGCTTTCTGATAATTTCTTGATTTCTCTTCCCCACTTTCTCTCTTCTAACCGCTTTTCTGTCATGCAGTATTCCTTTAATGTGTGAGCTTTCCCTTCCTCTCTGGCACACAATACACGTCCTCTCTCTTGCACCATCGCTTGCTCATTGATGTGCTTTCCTGCACTTTCTTCTTATGATTTCTTTCTACAAGGCACATTTCTCCTTTCTCTGTCACATGCCTTATTACAATTGCTGTCTCATCGTGCTTTCCCTTTTTCTTTTTCCTGTTTTCCTGCTCTCTCCCCTGTACTTTGCATGTCTTACACACCACACATCTCACTTTCTGTCTGCCTTCCACTTTCTTTTGTTAACAGTCTCACTTTCCCTTCTTATGTTACATGCTTCCTCCGTGTCAGACTTTCCTTGTATCTCATGTTTACCCCTTGTATTTTCTGTCTTGCATTCTTCCCCCCCATGCATGCTTTCTCTTAACTCTCCCTCTTGTCTGCTTTATAGTTTCTTACAGATTCTGTGTAATTCCACTCTCTTGTGTATTCTTTCCCTTAATTTTGAGCACTTTCTTGCATATACATATGCTGTCCCTTTCTCTTACATGCCCTTTTCCTCTTTTTCCTTCTTGTGCTCCCTCTCTGTTGTGCCTCTTTCCTCTTTCTGTCAAGCTCTTTCCCCCTTCTTTCTTTCGTCTCTCCTGTGCACGTCGTCTTTTGCTTCTGTTTCTTGCTGGTTTGGGGCATTTTTATGTCTCTCTTGTGCAGTTTTCCTTCTTTACCTCATGTCATGCTTGCTGTCTTAACCCGCTACCTCTTTTCTGTGTCCTTCTCTCTTGTTTGCCCCCTGTCAATCTCTGCCTATGCTTGCCCTTTCCCTCTTACTCTTCTTTCCATCTTGCTTGCTCTCTTACCTTTGCTTTTCTTCCCCTCTGCCTGACTCACTTTATTCCCTTCTCACTCTTTTCTATCATTCTTTTTTCTCTCCCAGTTCCACTCTGGCTTTCTTTGCCCTGCTTCTATTTATGTTTCTTTGGATCTTAGTCAGTCTGTCTATCCCACATGCTCCTTTCCAAGTCTCTGAAATTCACATTCTCACTTTCCTTCTTTCCTTTGCTTAACTTGTTGTCTTTGCTTGCTCCTTCTGCCATTTCTGTTCCACTACACCTTTGTATCTTCCTCTTTTGTGCCTTCTTTTTCAATCCCATTTTCTCTCCTCCTTTCCCCTCAGTCCCCTCATCGCTCTCACACTCCCTCTACTCAATGTCATGCCACCCACAGCCATCCATTCTTTTCCTTGCCTCACTCTGTCTTCCTATCTGTCCCTCTCTCCCTTTATTCTGCCCTCCCTTCTTTCTCTGCCTCACCTCCATGTCATTTCCCTCTCATGCCAACCTTTGGTCATCTAACTTCCCCTCTCTCCCTCCAATGCTCTTCCCCCACCCTCTCGCTTGCCCAGTTTCTCCACTTTCCTTATCTTACTTCTGTTGCACATATAGTTTCCTTCATGCACGTTCTTTCCACCTTTGTATTTGCCTCTTTTCCATTCTTTTCCATTCCCTTCCTTCTGTCCATCCATCCGTCTGTCCCCATACTCAAAGTGCAAATTAACATCTGCAATCTTCTGAAAGTCATGTTTACTTTACCTTTTCTGTCTCAGAGCCAGGATTACAATTACAGTATCACCAAAACTGTGGCATAAAAAATTCTGTGCTGATTTGTCTGTCTTCTCAGCTAGAGTCCAGAGAGGAAGAGGGTCTGCAGCTACTAAATCAGGTATCTTCATCAAAAATCAAATTGATCTTGCAGTGAATTACTTCCAGAGATGGAACCATTTTTGTTTACTATTCCTTTTATGCGTAATGGTATTAGCATTGTCTCATCCTTTGCAAAGATCTTAGGGTATGGGATCATGCTGTAATCCATTTTGTTTTCAAGAGAAAGTATGTGGGGCTCTACAGTCTTTATCATAATTCTGAGTATTGTTCTTCAAAGTAATTTGCACAAAGCTGAATTACTTAGAAGTCCAACACTCCTATAAACTTGCCAAACTAAAAAGTGTGTATAATGCTTGGCCTTAGTAAGAGTGCCCCTGTGTAATCCCGGAAGGCATCCCATTGCACCACAAGGAATAAAGTGTCTCTGAAGATGAATATGCTGTGCATTGTGCTAGAAAAAGCTGTGAAGAAAGCTGGGAGCAATATTCTGATAAAATGCATGAAGCATACACAGTGCACTGAAGAAATTATCCCATCCCCCCTTTCTCTTCAGTAATTTGCATATTCCTTCCTCTTTATTCTGAAACAGATTGGAGCATAGTACCAACCTTTTCCTCTCTTAAATTAGCAAGAGCTGCATGATGTTGTTGGACTCTGAGTGGTTTATGCTGCTGTTCAAGCACAAGCAGAGTCATTCAAAAGAACACTTCTGGAAAGAGAGGGTCATATTTGTAGACTTTCACTTACATACTTCTTTATTGTAGCAATGTTTCTAGATGTAACCTGTACTTTGGCTGGTATTGGCCTAGTCCTACTATTCTTACAGGTTTTTTCCTTTTTCACCATTAGTTTTCTTTCTCCTCTGTTCCACAGCCAACATAACTGACTGCTTGGTTCTGGTAGCTGTGGATAGAACTGTACATGAGATACTGCCCTTCTGCATTTATCTAGGATTTTTCTATCTTCTTTTCTCACACCTTTTCTTGAAGTTAACAAATTTTTCTTGAATGTGTGTGTTACTGGGATGGCAGGAGTAATTTGAGGAGAGAGCTGTTATTTTATTTAAGTCACAAGTTTAAAAATAGTTACTGTAGTGGAAAAATAGAAGAAAGAATTGATCTGACCTCAGTGCAGAAGAGTGAGCATTGCTTCACAGAACCACAGAAGGCACCCCAGGTTGGAGATGCCCTTAAAAGATCATGTGGTTCCATCTTTTCTGGGAATAGGAGCCTCCATGAGATCATCTAGCATGCTGTCCAGTCTTGTCTTGAAAATCTACAGTGGTGAGGACTCTGCCACATCCCTGGCAAGATTGTATCTGTGATTGATTGTTCTCAATGTAGAACATGTCTTTCTTACACTGAGATGAAACCTCTCCCAGTGCAACTTGTACCATTGCCCTGTGTTTTCTGTATGTGCTACCTGCTGAGGAGAGCACCTCCATCCTTTGTAGCCATCTTCAAGTACTTATGTACTGGAGTGCTGTGATGAAGTCTCCCTGAGCCTTCTCCATGAAGAAGAGACTTAACTACTACAGTCTTACCTTATAGAGCTCTTTCATCCTCTCCAGTCCTTTTTGAGAGCCTCTCCAGCCTGTCCATGTCTTTTTGGAAGGGTGGGGAACAGAACTGAACATAGTACTACAGGCATGGCCCGACAAGCCCCCAGTAATGTGGGATAATCACATCTCTCCCTGCTAGACATGCCCCTGAGGGTGCTGCCCAGGACATGATTTACCTGTTGCTGCAGCAGTGCTCTGCTGACTCATGTTTAGCTTGTTGTCCTCCAATACCCCCAGGTCCCTTTCAGCAACACTGTTCTCCAGCCACATGCATCCTGGCCTGTATTGGGCCCTTTGGGCATTGTGACCCAGCTGCAAGACTTTGCACTTGTCTTTGTTAAGCTTCATACAGGTCTCGCTAGCCTGACCAGATCTCTCTGTAAGACAGCTCTCCATTCTGATGTCTCCACCTCAACACCCAGTTTAGTGTCAACAGCATGTCAGTGAAGGTGCTTTCAATCCTGCCATCTAGATAATTTACAAAAATGTTGAGCAGTTTGGGGCTCAGCTCACCACCCTTTGTGGCCTTGTTGGCCAGTTTCCTACCCATGCTTAAATAAATTGTGCCTCACCTTTCTAGAAATGCCTTGTGTCACTGTCTATGTGTCTTGTTATACTGGTATATTTTAACCTGTTAAGTCTGAATTTAGAATAACTTGGACACTAACAGTCTGTGTTAAATTTCTTCAGATCCCCTCTGTCAGTAACGATTGTTGGATGCAATTTTTCTTTACACCTTTAGCTAAGATCATGAAGAAAAACTGTTTGTTTACAAAGATGGGCAGGAAAGCCTGCAGATGCACCTTAACAGAAAATTAAGCTATACATTTCCTTGTTATTCCTTGCATGTATGACACCAGTGTAAAATGCTTTGGGTTTTTTTCCTACTGGAAGCCTTCTGAAGTGTTAATTGAATTTTGGAAGAATACTCATAGAAAATTGCCCAATGCTGGGCTTTGAAGTACTTAAGATTTGTGTTCTGCTTGTTAGGATGGTTTGGTTATACCTTATTGCAATAGTCTGGGCCACTGTCAACAGGAGTAGGCTGGTTTGGCTTTGGTGGGGTTTTTTTGCTTGGGTTTTTTTGTTGTTGTTGGTTTTTTTTGGTTGGTTGATTGGTTGGTTGGTTGGCTGGTTGGTTTTTAGCTTATTTTGCTGACATGAAGCTCACAGCTCAGCTCATTATGCCAGCAGTGAGAACAGGAGAAAACACTGATACAATTCTGTTTTTCCTACTCTTGGTGCTGAAATGAAGAGAATTAAAGTTTCAAGTCCCAATAGCTTTTTACAGCTAAATCTTTGTGAGAACCTGCCGAACGCTTCCTACAGCCCACATGTGCTACAGTCCTCTATAACTTACTGCCACAGACATGACCTTGCTTGGGTAGTTGTAGCTTCTCTGCCTTTCTTACTGGGAAAGAGAATGCAGAGGGCAGAGAAAAATCAGTCATCCCCAAGTTCCGTCACTTCCATGGTAGCAGAATATACTTTGCAGCCCTTTTATCTTGCTGGCAACCACCATTTTTGGCATCTATCCATTGATAGGGTGTGGTGACAAAAATTGTGACTTAATAGCATTAAAAATATTGTTCTGATTGTTAATCTCTACCAGAGTTGATCATGTAAATTTCCAGAGGACTCTTGGTTCCCTTGAAACTGCTAAAAACAGAACATGTTTTTCCATGACACTGCAGGATTGCATTCTATAATCTCGAATAGTATTGTAGAATTATGCTAGGTGAGAGTGGGACATGTGGGCGAGACATAGCAAATTTGTTCTTGCTGCTGAACTGATTGATATTTGCTTAGATCAGGGACATTTCTTACACATTGCAGATACTCTAAGATGTTCGGAGTGCTACAGAGTTTGTTATTGAGTGCAACCCTTCATTAGTATATAGAGGGCAGGTTAACAAAATACTAAGTATTTTTCAGAGGGCACTAAACAGGGAGATCTTTGAAACTGCAGAATGCCTAGAAAGAAAAGTGACACAATACTGTAGAAAATGTTAATACACCTGTTAAAAATTGCCTTCAAGTAGGCAAAATCTCTATCTCCAGTAGGAGATAACTTAGGCAGTGATATTCATCTAGAAAAGGGGAGATGGAAGGGCAAAAATGCTGGAGGGTAACTTGCATTGAAAGGATTCAGCATATTTCATACTGAAACCCTCCAGACATGACCCTCCTCCTCCAACCCTAGGAAAGTGACAGTACTAGGATATTCCTCCCTCATATGCTTGCATATTTCTAAACTCTTTATTTGATATGGTGTGTTGGAAGAAGGGTTGAACACTGTAAACCAGTGTATTTTAAAATTTCTTGTGGATGCATTTGTAGGGCTGTCTGGAGATTTTTTGCTTGATTTTTAAGCTACAAAACTTGTTGCCACCAGCTGCCAAGTAATCTATATAAGCAGGAGACATGTTTTCACAAGCAAAGAGTTATTTTTTCTTTTTTTTTTTTGGCCTCATAATTTTTTCATTTTGCAAGCCGTGTATTACTCATTTTAGCGGCACTTTTGAGATGGATTGAGAGGTGAAAGATTTGTTGATAAAACGTCTGTGGAGGCCAGTGGGCCTGCTGGACAAGGAATGAAAGGAGTCCTATGGTGGGATAAGTCCTAGGTTCCTTTCCAGCTTCCCCCAGAAGCTCTGTTGTCTGAAAAGCTCCCCCCAGAATGCTCTGTTCTGTTCTGTTAATGTACCCCAGTTCTGCCTCCCTGGTTGGCTCCGTTGGCCACTACACCCCTTGTTACCCGATACACCCTCAGAGTTTCTCCCAGTGTGCTGCTGGGATTTGTCTGAGACCTGGCTCGAGCATGGACACATTAAAATCTCTCCTGTAGAACCCCACACGAAGGCCTCTCCTGCTCATTCCTCGTTGGACTGTTTCCCCAGCTACCCGGTGTGTGTGTACGTGTGTGTGCAAGTGTGCTGGCTGCACCGAGGGGCTTCCTTAGAGGTGCTTTTGGGAAGGTCGTGGTATTTTACCATCCAAGATCACTGCGACAAATATCGACAGTTACAGTTTACGATATCCAAAGAAGCACTAAACCTATTAATATAGCAGTTTCTTGGCTATATATTTCTACGTATTAAATATTTTCCATTAAAAGAGGCAATTTTTGTTTAAAGCCAATATGTTCTCTAGACCGTACTTAATGTTTGCATTCTAATTACGGCATGTTTAATGATTGAGTCTGTAGTGTTCTTTGCTTCAGAAGTCTCTAAAGGCATTGTTTTTTCCTGGATCTCACATGAAGTTTGGGTATGCTTTTTCTTCTGGAACACACAGGGATTTCTCTTTCAAGTCCCCATAAACTAACTTCCTAAATGAGTTGAATATTAGAGGCTACGTATTCCTTTTTGTTACTCCTGCATTGTGCAGAGGCCTTAATAATGGGCTGTTTTTGTCAGAACGTGGAGGTAGTGTGCACAGTTTATATCTCTCTGTGCTCTTCTTTAAATAATGAAAGGTATTAATTGCTGAAGAGACAGTTCAGTGTGGCCTAGTTACAGATTAATACTTTAGATGTGTCCTGTAGTCTTCCATTATTTTATCTGAAACAGCACTGAGAATTAGCAAAGTTATTCATTACTGGCTGATCCAGATCATAAACATGAGGATACATGAGTGGCATCCCACAGCCAGCTTTCTCTGTTCTCTTGGTGAGTTCATTTGGAATAACTCGGAAACCGGCTGAACTAGCTGGATTGTCATGGTCATGTTATCAGTAGCTGCCTGATCCCTGACCACAGCCTGCCTTGTGGCCTGGAGATGCTGTGGGCACTGTGTCTGTAGGATGAGGAGAAGGAGCACACAAGGGCATTATTCTTAGCTGTTCAAATTTTGTCCTTGAAAATCTGACCAAAGCAAGAAGAAAGAATGATGATGTGCTTGAAGAGCTAAGTTGTTGCCTTAGGATCAGAACGGCCAAGTTGGTCTAACTGCTTGTGCTCAGTCATTCCAGTGCTCTGTCTGCAACAACGCATGTGTGAACGCTTTCACCAGCTCTGAAATAAACCCAATTATTCTGCTGTTGAATCCCACTAACAGTTTAACTTTGTGGATACAGTGTGCTTTTGTTGCCTTCTCTGAATTGCACCGCTGCATTATACTGTGAAACTGTCCAAGTTTTCCCTCTGAAGGTAGGTGTGATGTTATCTTGAGAGCTGAAGTGAGTGTTGAGAGGTTTTGTAAGTAAAGGTAGCTTTTAAGTAAAAACAGCTGTTTTTGTCATACCAGAATACAGAAAGAATTGTATCGTTGACCTGGGGATTCATCTATATGGTCTCTCAAGTGCATTTTTTAACTCCAGAAAATGGTTTAAAAAATGCCTGTTTTGTCTGTCTGATTGAAAAACCATTTCCTCTGTTTATTCAGTGATCATCTGACTATTACAAATACTATTTTTACTACAAATACTGTTTTTACTCATATCAGCGTGAAAACAGCTGAGTGAGACTTTGTTTAATCCTTGTCAATAAAATCAGTTATTAAACATAAAGCTGGTTATTTACACAAGCTCACTGAAGACTAAGATAGTTATGCAGAATCAGGGAGCAGTCTAGTTCACTCCCAAGTCTCAGTTTCCTTTTCTGTGAACTGAATATATGTTTTTCAGTCATTTATGCCTGCTGTTCTTGATTTTAAAACTCTGCTTTCATGACCTGTTCTTCCTTCTACTGAAAGCCTTGGGAATTTAAATTTTGATTTCACTGGAAAACAGGGCTGTATCCTAGTTATTTTTTTTTAAAGAATAAGAAGTTAATGGTTTATGTAAAATACTGCATTCTGTAGCTTACTTAGTCATAAGTGACTAATTAACATCTTGCAGAAAGTGCTAGCCATGTTAAATTTTTATTACTTGGAACAAGATTAGAATTAAAAACTGGGAGGAGCAGAACAGATTCTCAGATCAGGATTTCGCTGTAAAACATTTCCACTCTTTGCCAGTGTGTTCTTTTGGGAACTGATGATGTAAAATATTTTGATGGGAACAGAAAATGTTCTGCTTATTATTCCGGTGAAATAGTTTTTTCCTTCTTTTTGTTTGAAGGGGTAAACATCTGAATTTGGTATGAATTAGTCTCTGCACATGAATTTTGGGGAAACTGGACAGGTGCCAACCCAACATCATTGCTTTGAGCTGGTGCCTCAGGAGAGGGAGGACAATCAAAATGCAGAAAACCTTTTCACTTCCATTTCCATCCGACTCTTGTCATCCACCAAAATACATCGATGTGGCAAATTTGGACCGTGTAGGTTACATATGGGGCAGACATTTCTTGGCATGCAGTGGACCCAGCTGAGCTAAGTGGCTGTGACAGGAATGCAGTATATCACTCCTGTGAGCCTGAGAAAGATGGTATTCTTGGAGAACGTTATGTTAGTTAGCTTTGCGAAGTTTTCCAGTAGCACCATTTTAATGTTGTTTTGTACAGTGTTGCTGGCTGTGGGCAGCAGTGCACTCTGACAAGTTTTATGCTCTTTACAAGGGGTTGCAGACTCTCTCTGATTATCTGGTGAATGGGCTAAGAAGTTTTGTGAAGAGTACTGAAGTCCTCTCTTCCGCTTACCATTCAGGTTCTGTGGAAAGGCACTGTAAGGACAACAGGAGACAAAGCTGTCTTGAAACTGCTTAATGGAGATTTTGACAATTAGAATAAAATACATTAAAGCAGAGAACCACCTAAGTGTGAGATGAACTGCTGGGCGCCTTTATCGCAGTGACAGTTGCTATGCTTACACCTGACAAAGACATTATAGGGTATATAGAGGTGATACGAACAAACTTTATTGGTTGATCATTGCATTAACATTCAGTTTTCTAACACAAAGTGGAGACCTCTGAATACTCCTTGTGTTGTGAAATAATGCTAAAGAGTGGAGGAACTCCAGTATCTTTTCTGAGTTTGCCTGAGAATGAACTCTGTTTTTGTTACCAGGAATTCTGCAGCAGTGGGTCACGGCTGTTTCTGCTACGCTCTAATGCGTTCAATTCCAGTTGCCATCTACGTTGTTTTGGTAACAGGTCTGCGCTACCACCTGTTCATATGGAGCGTCTTCTCGCCAAAGCTGCTGTATGAGGGAGTGCATGTGTTCATCACAGCTGCTGTCTGCCTGTTCTTCACAGCAATGGATCAGAACCACTCTTACAGACTGCAAGACTGAAAATAAGTATGTGGTATGTGGTTCTGCATTGCATTGTCCAGTGTGCCACTGGAATAGAAGATGGAAAATACTGGCTTTAAATTGTTGTGCAGATTTTGAAGAGTAAATTGTTAAAAGGGTTGTTGATTTTAGTCAAGACCAGGATTTCAAAGGTCTGTCCTGTGTTAAAACTGAGTTTGCTTTAAAAATGTTGATTTGAAATAAACTCTTTTTTCATGGATACCTTTTGTTCTCTAGCTGTCATTATAGCACTCTCCAAATAACAGAATGGTGATATTACGTGTTTTGAATTTTAAAATATACATCTTAATATAAACACAGACCTGTGCCTCATGGGCACAGAAAAAAATCTTGTGTGCATACCATTTTTTTACCTTCTTAGACTACAGAATCCTAAAAATGTGCATGATTTCTCGGTGCTGTTCACAAGATCCTGAATCTGTTAGCCTCGGGGGTTTTTGTGTTTGTTTTCTTTCTAATGGTTGCATTGAAATTATTATTAAATTATTATTGTACAGACATCCCAGGTAAGAGATTTTGTTTGTTTTGCATAGGCAGCAAGCATTTTTATTTAAAAGCAGCATTTTCTTTGTAAGATGAGTGCAATCATTATTTGTAACGGATTTCGATCTGCACTTCAGACACTGAATAAGAAACACTTACTGTCTAACAGAGTAATGAATCTTCTATGAAGTCCATTCACTGCTAAAATGTTGCTTCTTCTTATCAGTGTATAAATGGTAACAGGTCAGTGGCAGCCACGCTGAACATTTGATCGTGTTTTCCACACATGGGTAGAGGGTTGTGAGCGGTGAAGAGGAAAACAATTTAATGGACTAAGCTACCAGCAGAATAAAAGGTGTAAAAGGTGTGTTTGGAGTTTGCATCACCATCCCCCTAGTGACCTGTCTAGCCATCTCCCTTGAATGTGCTGTAATTAAGTTCTAACAATGTTGTTTTCCTTGCTTCTGTCAAGAAGATATGTGTTAATGACTATACTGACTGTCAGTATTCATGGGGGGTGTTTTTTGCCTCATAGTTTTGTCCATGTTAGTAGCTAATATGAGTTAGTCTAAATGTGTTAAAGGTATATCAGAAGAGAAGCATACAGAGAACTTTTAAATTTTGTTATAAATATGGAAAAAGAAAGCTTTCAAGACCTATATAGCTGACAGAACGGTTGTTAAAATTACTAATGCACTTTTTCTCTCATGTTTCAGACAATGCAAATCTCAAAACATAGGCCTTTAGTTTTTATACATTAATAATAGGCAATCTTGATTACTAATAATGAAATACTTTTTCAGCTATAAATCAACCAAAATTTTCAATACACTGGCAACATATTGCTCTTTATCTGAAGGAGAGATTAGTGGATCTTAATGTTATTTACTGTGACCTGCTGGAAGATTGAAAATTTAATACTTCCAATAAATCACTTTTTACTGCCAACTACAGTTGTTTAAAGCAGTTTGTATTTGTGAATGTGCACCTACCATTTTCACAATTCTCAATATTTTTTTGGTTACCTGCTGGCTAGCAGCCATGTTGGCATTGTCAGCATATTCTCTGTTTACTTACATGGTTAATTTGTAAGCAGTCCTCCCTATAATTCATACAGAGTATGTTTATAAGATATTTAAGTCAGAGAGAAAGGGTGCTAATAAAGAGGTGGAAGGGATGGAGCAGAAGTTGCTCCTGGTATAGAGAATCCTAAAGCAATGTGGGATGACATTCACAAGATTTTTTATTCCTTCTTTCTGGTTTGGTTTGGTTTGGTTTTTTTTTGTTTTGCTCCTAGTACATCTCTTTTATCAAATAGGGGAGTTTAAACTGTTGTGTGTGTATTAAGATTGCATTTTTTCAGATTACTTAGTTAAATAACCAGTGTCCCCCTTCTCCTCTGAAGTTGAAAGATTTCCAGGTTGGATCCAGGATAAAATAAATGGCTTGGGAAAACTGTTATTCAGGTCTTCAAGACCAGGAAAGGAAGGAAGAAGGAGAAGAGACTGCATCTCTGTCTCAAGGTGGCTCATGATTTTGTGTGATATGTGAAAGAAACATGGTGCTTTCAACTTCAGAATCAACATTTTTATTCTTTTTCACCCTTTCCCTTTGGGTGTAGGCAAATGAAATATTTTAGCTTCATGAGCTTATGGGCTCCAGCAATGCAAAGCTGAAGGAGTGAAGAAATGAATTAGTTCTTGCTGCAGGCAAACAGGCTTTAACTGGGGGATTATGTTATAATAATTTTATTTTAAATCTACATAAAGTTTTGGTCTTGATCTGAATGTACAGAGAAAGCAAATGCTGAACACAAATTCTTATCTCTCTAGTTAGTTGTTCCACCTCACTTCTTGTCACGTTCAGCATGTTTCAAACCCCCAGACAAGGAGACAAGTGATGTGGGAAGCAGGAGTGCTACTCCTGAAGCTTGAGCTTCATTCTTGTAAATGAATTCAGGTTTAAGAAAAAAATATTAAATCTATTCATATTTCACATTCTATATACCTGTATTTCTGCTCTCTAGGAAAAATCTGTTTTCCTTGCCTCTACATAAACCAGCAGAAAATCCACAGCATGAATCCCAGCCTTTCCAGCAGGCAGGGCATGCATACTAGGCCACTGTTCTGATGCCTTCTCCAGCCACCTAGAAGCAGAGACTAGACAAGACTAAGGGAATAAAGATAGGTATTTATTTGAAGGGCCCTCAAGGTACACCCTGGGGAGCCAGAGGCTGCCTCCAAAAATGGACCCCAAGATGGACGACAGGTCACGAGTTCTTCACACCTTTATAGGTTTGGTTCATTTGCATAAAGCCCCAGTTCAGTGATGTAATTCCCCTCAGCTTGCTCCCCCCTTAGAGGCTTTGGTTTACACATTTTGGACCTAGAAGAGCCTGGCTGTCCTTGAAGGCAAAGCCTGGAGAGGCTTTGTTATGTCTATCTTGCACGAAAGAGCAGAAATTACAGGCTACAAGGAACTTCAGAGTTACACTCTAAGCAGTACAGAATTTGAAAAATATAAAAGTTAAAACCTAAGGCATCAGTTCCTCAGTGGTTCTCTCTGTAAGGGTCAGGGCAGTTTCTGGAATCCCTCACATAAGGCATTTGCAAACTAAACAAGATTTAGCTCTACAACTGCATAGTTGCAGGAGGAGGGGCCACCGTTGCAAGTTACCATGAAGGGCTTCCTCTGAAAAATCAAGGTTTCCCTGAGTGCTTCACCAGCAGAAGGAGGGGAAAGAAGCTGTGATCCCACTGATCAGTGGGGCAGGAGAAGGAGCTGGCTGGTGTCATTATAGGCCTCCCACTCTCCTAACTATGAAAGAGTGTGATCAGGGGGTGTTTGTGAGGCTTGCATTGTAGCATCCAACAGAAGTAAGGAAAGTCTGGGAAATAGCCTTGTCGCCCTGAGTTTTGCAGTCTTTCTGTGTTTTCATTCGTGTAGTAGAATTTCCCAGGCACTTTACTGTAAGCATCAGGCATGTTTACCTACCAGTATCTATTATTATCTTTCTTTTTGTTAGGCGGAGAATTATGATAGACTTTTGGTCTGACCAGTGTCATGGAGAGGTGGTAACCCCATCCTCCAATCCATGGTTGTCTCTAAAAAAATATATAACTGACTAAATAAAGAGCCGGGCCGGCTTCTTCCCCTTTTCTTCCTTCTTTTTGGCCCTTCCTTGCTCTCTCTCTTTTGGCCCAGGCCCTATCCTGACAGAACGGTGTCTGCATGGGTCTTTCGTGTCTGAGTACGACATCGCCTCTCTTCAGTCCACAGACAGATTATATAGGGAGACTTAGTCAAGAGCTAGAGGGAGGGAAAATGACAGAGAGGGAGGGAAAATGACAGAGAGGGAGGTTGCAGGACAACTTGTGCCTGGCCCATCGGTACCTGATTTCTTCTCCTAAGAGATGACAGACTCTGTGGAAAAGGGAAGAGCACTGGATGTTGGACAACTTTAGCAAGGTCTTCATCAGGATGTCCTTGGCAGCCACATGCTGAGCTAATAGATGAGTGGGCTTGAAGGTGGCCTGGATCTCTGGGCTCTGACTTTAGTGGCCTGAGTCTTAGTTGGCTGAGAAGAAGCGATGTGATACTAGGAAAAAGCACTTTAGGATCATTCTTAAGCTGGATGAGGGGAGAGACCAGAGCAAATCTGGAAATGGTACCAAATAGGAGGAGTGGTGTATATGCTGGAGGGGAGGACCGCCCTTTGGAGGGAGCACTGGAGAAATGGGCTGCTGACAACCTGCAGTACAGCCTGGGCACATGCCCCTGGATGGTGATGGTGCAGGATGGTGCCATGGACTGCTGAGCAGCCCTGACAGCCTGATCCTGTTGCCCAGCTCACCAGTGTTCAAGGAGGAAACACCGCCCCACACACGTGTCTGAATGGACAGTTTATCCAGAACCTGGCCCACATCCCAGTGGCCTGCCCTGCTGCTCTCGCCCAGACAAGGGAACCCCGGAGGCTTCCAGCTTCTGTTGCTGGTATCCAGACCTCTTCTCTTACGAATGAGTCCAGCTTGAAGGTCACTGCTGTTCACACACATCTACCAAGAGCAGATGCAGAGGATGCACTCACAAAGAAGTAGAACTTAATGAGAGGATGGGGCACTCATCAGTGGTGAAGTGAAGGACTCACACGGAGAAATACACAGACTAGAGGCCTGTTTATACTGAGCCAGCACTTTTTCTGCACTTTTTCCTCTGCTTTACCACGTTTATTCCTTTCTGAGCCATCTTGGTCTTTCCTTTTACCTTCCTTTTCTCTCTTACCTAAATATTATGTAATGACTTGCATGTTCCATCAATCCCCTTGAACACATGCAGTTAAGTTTTACTGAATCCTGAAATGCTTTTCCATGTGCATCCCATGAGTCCTAAGCTCCTTCAGAAAGTAAATTCTTTGAGTCTGCAAGATCTTCAGGGGGAGGTGTTTCTTTTTTTGACTAATCCTGGTGTGCTTCACACCAGGGATAATTGTCCAGTTGCTTAGTGAGCGATTGTATTGTCATTTAAATAAATTACTATACACTGCTGACTGAGCAATTAGGTTAGCAGAGATCCTCAGCAAGTCCTTGCCTGTCTGACCTTTGTGCAGTCATGAACAGTCTATTATCACCTAAGTTCGAAGTGATTTGTGCCTTGTTTCAGCCTGGGGATGAGGAAGCATCAGAGACCTTTTGGCTGCAGTCAGCTCCAAGGAGGGGAGGCATGGAGATAATGGAGGTGAATTCTTCTCAGAAGGGCACAGGGAGAGCCTCAAAGGCAACAGGGACAAGTTGCAGTACAGGACATTTCCAGATCAGGGGATTCTTTTCTTGCCTGAGTGTTTACTGTGGTGATGGGGCCCAGACCTCTGCCCTGGGAGATCTTCCAGCATTGGAGCAACCTCATGTAGTTGCCCCTGCTGTGGGCTGAAAGTTGTACTGTGTGTTCTCCTAAGATCTCTTCCAGCCAACATTCAGTGAGGATTCAGTGGTTTTGTTTTGTTTGGAGTTGTCTCTGCAATTGTTTACTGACCATTTCACAGGTTATTTCCTGAAGTCAAAAAGCTTTGTAATTGATTTCATAATAAAAAAAAAAAAATTAAAAAATGAAATAACCCAACAAGAAAGATGTCTGTGTCATTTTTTAAAAAGAGATAAACATCACTGCTGAAAACTGCTTTTAATTTTGGTTTTATTTTCTGTAGCCATGCATTTACACCTTAGGTGCAATGTCACCTGCCCTTCAGTGCCTCCGTAGCTTGAGGATTCCCAGACTTGATGACAGAAGGTGTCTTATTCAGCCATTGCTTCTGTTGTGATTCAGATGGCTCCCCAATGCGTTCAGCTTGCCTGTCAGGACTGAGGTGGAAGTTGTGGCCTGGCTGTGATTTCTGCAGGTCCATGCTGGGTATGTTTGGTAGGACACACATAGGTGAGTAACTTTCTGAAGTTGCTTTTCTGTTTTCAGATTGAGAAGTAAGCCTGTGGACATTAATTCCATTTGCTTTGCCTGATGGGGGACAGAGGGTCATCCCAAAGAACCTGTTATCTATCTCTCAACCTTTGATGAAAAGCTTGGGTTGCCATGAGGAGTAGCCCTGTTCCTTCAGCAGCGGTCTCTCCCACTCAGTGTCACACCATTGTCCTCCCCACTTGCAGGGTACTAAGAACACATTTTCAGTGTGATACTAGGATAAGGTGTAACTCAGTGGGATGTTCAGTCTGTTGCTCAAAGCACCACTGTTTTTGCATTATGTCATTGTCATCTGAAGAATTAAGGAAGCCAGCCACTAGAGATGGGCCTTAAGCATCAGACTTAGTCTCAAGAAGAAATATACATGGCAAACTTTAATCACCTATGCCTTTTTTAGACCTCTGATTTTACCACTGCAGTGTGTTGTATTTGCTGATGTCTGTTGCAAAGACCACTGGTGATGCAGAAGCTGACCCAGCCCCACTCACACAGCAAACGTGCACCCAGTGCTGCATGTTGGTGTATTGCTCACCAGCAGGAAGACATGAGGTCCCAAACACTGAGAAGATCCTGCACCTGTTATCCTGAGAGCTGGTTATATCTGTCAAGATAGGAAGACTTGAGCTCAACTTTTCCTAATAGAGAAAAACTCCTGAAAGCTGCTGTCTTTGGAGGCTGAAGAACTTCCCATTATAGCCCTTCTCGGTCTTAGGCTTTTGCTGACCCACAAAGGCTGTATGGGGTCGACACCTGAGAAAGCCGATTCTGTGGTCACAGGGACAGCACTGGAAAGCAGTGTAGTGTCTGCAGTTGTTCAGGCTTGCTGATTTGGCACAAGTTGGTTTGTTACCATTGGTGCACAGCAGTTGTTGAGCAGGGTTAGTCCATACACCTTTGGGTGGCTGGGCACAAGATCAGATTAAAGAAAACGTGCTGCTGAATCATACCTTGGACCATGGAAATCAACATATTATTCTCTGTGGAGAAAATAAAAAGTGGGAGTTAAAAGGAAAAGGGACAAACAGGTCCACCGGTTCCAATTCTGCCTCAGTCCCTGCATGTTGGCTATAGACTTCCAGAGGTGCTTGGCTGTGAGAAAACCAAGGTGTGGGGACAGAAAGGAAATTTTGAGGCAATATTTTGTATTGTGGGTGGCTTTTTGTTTTGAATAAATGCTTAAGAGACTAACATGACTGGAGTCCACAGCCCAGAGCAGCAAGTGGCTTAGGAGTGGGTGAGCAGCTTCTTAGATTTCGGCTGCACATGAACCCTCCCTGCACATCACTGCTCAGGACTTTTGGCAGTGGCACTGAAAGCCTAGTTCCTCCACAAAAGCCATGTTGGAGGGGCCTTGTCAGTGGACTAAAGTCCTTGGTGCTTCCCTTTCACAACTGGAAAACAAGGCAGCTGCTGAGAAAAGACACAGGCCTGTTAGGATTTCCACAGCTGGAAATGCAGTTACGACTGGGATTTTATTGTCCACAGCTCTGACAAAGACATGCTTCTGGGAATGTGAACACCCTTCTGCTCTTTGGAGGCAGAAAGTCTCCTACATTGCCTGTTTAATGCTGCCCAACAGTGTGCCACAGCATGTAAGGACTGGCTTCCCTCCTGCTTTGCCCTTAGTGTGCAGGGCAACCCTATGGAGATCCACCATGGGAGGGAAACAGGTGGCACTGCCTCGGGGACCACAGCACAGCACAGCACTTCATGTTGGCACTTGCACTGAGATGCCTGCATGGGATAAATCCTTTGGTGAACAGCAGCATGGGGCACAGCTTTGGTTTGCAAAGCACAGTCTGATGTGTGAGGCGTGTGAAAGATTAGTATGTGGAGAGCCACTCTCAGCTGTGTGTGATTAGAAGCTCCATGCCTGGCAGGCCTGGGTGCACAGAGGACAGCCTGGGGAATGCCTGTGAGGGCACCAGGGCTCCTTCCCAAGGCTCTCAGTAGCAGACTGAGATGATTCCCTGATGGGATGTGAAGAACACTTAAGGGAAAGTAGAGCTGTGGTAAGGGATGTGCCAGGACATAACAGAATAATAGTTATTGGGAGCAACTGAGATGAATTTTTCTGTTGTGGAGTAGTTTTTGCAGGGTGCACTGTGCTGTAAATCCCATCTGCCCTTTCAATACATGTAGCATCTCTGAGTGAGCCAAAATGAATCCCTTTTATGAAAACCTTGGAATTAAAAAAAAAAGAAAAACCAACCGAGCGAAAAACCCAAAGCCAAAACCAACCACAACCCAACTAGAGAAACCCAACCACAATAATCAAGAGAGTTGCCTGACTGGAACTACACATAAATTCATGACAGCTGACTTCCAGTAGGCTTTCATTTCAACATCCTACTCAGAGAGTTTTGCTAGTGGAGAGAAGAGGGAACAGAAGGAACAAAATGTGTGTGACCTGATTTGTACTGCTGACCTGTTTGAATCAAACCTGGAGCAAAACAGGGGTCACAGGACATTCTGAGTTCCCATATCTCTTGGCTAAACATTCACAGTATATTAAGTATGAAGTCCCCCGGGCAGGCCTCTGCTACCTTGACTTCAGCAAGGCTTTTTACGCTGTCTCCCATAACATCTTTGTAGGTAAACTCAGGAAATACGGGCTAGCTGAATGGACAGTGAGCTGGATCAAGAATTGGCTGAATGGCAGAGCTCAGAGGGTTGTGACCAGCAGGATAGGATCCAGTTGGAGGCCTGTAGTGCTGGCATTCCCCAGCGATCAATATTGGGTCCAGTCTTACTCAGCTTGCTTATCAACAACTCAGATGAAGGGGTAGAATGAACCCTAAGCCAGTTTGCAGATGATACAAAACTGGGGGCAGTGGCTGACACACCTGAAGGCTCTGCTGTCACTCAGAGGGACCTTGGTAGGCTGGAGAGTTGGGCAGAGAGAAACCTAATGGGGTTCAACAAGGGCAAGTTTAGGGTCCTGCAGCTGGGGAGAATAACCCCAGGCCCCAGCACAGGCTGGGGACTGACCTGCTGGAAAGCAGCTCTGCAGAGAAGGTCCTGGTGGACAACAAGCTGTCCGTGAGCCAGCAGTGCCCTTGCAGCCAGGAGGGCCAGTGGGATCCCGGGGCGCATCGGGAAGAGTGTGGCCGGCAGCTCAAGGGAGGTGATTGTCCCCCATACTCAGCTCTGGTGAGGCCACATCTGGAGTGCTGTGTCCAGTTCTGGGCTCCTCAGGACAAGACAAGGAGCTACTGGAGAGGGTCCAGTGGAGAGTCACTAAGATGATTTGGGGTCTGGAGCATCTCTCTTACGAGAAGAGAGAGAGAGCAGGAGCTGGGCCTGTTCAGTTGAGAGAAGAGAAGAGTGAGAGGGGATCTCATCAATGCATATGAATGTCTCCAAGGCGGGTGCCATGTGAATGGTGCCAGACTCTTCTCAGTGGTGCCAGCAACAGAACAAGGATTAATGGCCATAGCCAAAACACAAGAAATTCCACCTCCACATAAGGAAGAACTTCTTTACATTGAGGGGGACAGAGCACTGGAACAGGCTGCCCAGGGAGCTTGCGGAGTCTCCCTCTCTAGAGACATTCAAACCCCAGCTGGACACATTCCTGTGTCACTGCTCAGGGTAACCCTGCTTTGGCAGCGGGTTACCGCTGGACTGGATGATCTTCTGAGGTCCCTTCCAACCTTAACAATTCTGTGATTCTGTAAAGACTGGGCAGTCAGGACGTAGCTAGTGTCCATTCCACATAACAGCAGCCTGACCAGTCCCTGCACGTGGGCTTTGGGCAAAGAACAGGTGTTGAAACCGGGCTTTGCTCGTTCCCCTGGTCCTGGAACAACCTTATTTAAATGCAAAGTGAAGAAGCTCCTACAAGTTCCTCCTTACTCACTCTAAAGAGACTGTCATCTCACAAACGTGCCTCAGCAGCAGAATTTTACTGGGCCTTTGATGAAGGCTCTCATCTACAACTATGGTCAACACCTGCAACTCTGCCTTAGCATCCTTGTGGTGGAGTCTGGACAGCTGCTGCCTGTTTTGATTCCTGAGTACAAGTGCAGGCTAGAAATGAGTCATCCTTTCCATCTTTCCTCCACGTTGCTGCATCTGTCAGGGTATGTGACACTGTCTGCACTGGATTCCCATCTCAGCAGAAAGGGAGCCAGGAATGTCACACAGCCTGCCTGAGACTTGGACTGTGAGTTGGGAGTGAAAGGTTTTTCCTCTTCATTGAATGCTGTAGGGACATGACTGGGGGCTGTCTGCTGCCCGAAGGGACACGCAGCACTCTGTTAGATCAGCAGAGACAGACAGATAAAGGTCTGACTTTCCTTCTGCATTTTGTGGGAAACTTGTGTGGAGCCTGCTTGCTTGCCCTAGGGTGAATTTTGCAGAGCAAACATCATGATACCAAAAGTACACCATGTGCTATACCACAGCTAGCAGCCAGGTATACACAAACAAGATATTTAAACCCTGAAACTCAGATAATAAAATACTAGATGATTAGCAAAGTAATTTTACTCCATTTGTAACAAATGTGCTCATTTGCATGAGGAGTGCAATGAACGTAGATTAGATGAAACAAAAGCACAGAGATTGGGCAGTTTTCCTCTTTTATGCAAAGACTATAATTAGTCTGTATTTTGGTATGTGATGGTTTGAAAATGTCTTAGCTGAATACAGAGCAAGTGTAACTTCCCTGGAAGTGTTTCACCTGCTGTTAGATGATGAAATCAAATTGCTGGATTCTTTTCATCAGACCAATTAGATTATCTTACATGCTTACATGTGACATGCCCCCCCCCCAACCCCTCTAAACATACTGTTTCTCTGGAATGGGATTTTTAATTGAGCCTTGCTCATTCTCACTGAAATCAGGGGAGTTTTGCTCATACTGCCAAGAGACCCTTAATGTGCAAATCATTTCCAGTTGTCATCACTGAAATCTCTTACTTGTCTGATGCCGTATTGCTTAAGATCTATGAAGTACTCTTAGAAAATAAAGACCAAATCAGTTTAATTCTGCATTCAAAATGTCAATGCCATGCTGCTTTTATGTAGGCATATGCCTATTGAGTATTATTTTCTGAGTGTAATTGCCTTAAGTGCTGTTGATCGTGCAAAGAGAATGGTGCATTCTCTAATTCAAGGGTATCAAAGATCCAGATCCTGAAAATGCTTAAGCATATGGAGAAGGCCTTCTCAAGGGATGACACAGACATCCAGCTACTCTTGTTTTCAAGGCTGGGGTCTGCATTTAGCAGACTGATACTAGGAGAAGCACTCTGCATCTTATCCCTGAGCAGTGCTGGTCTTTGGAAGGAGAGACGCGGCAGGAGAGAAGTGGTGAGAACCAGTGCCAGCAGGAAAAGAGCGGTGTGGATGGAGTGTTTGGAATCAGATGGAAGTAGCCAGATGGGACATGGAAAACACCAGGAAGGCAAATGAACAGGGGAAAAGGAGGAAGACTGAAATATGTGAATCCGATGTCAGACAGTGATCCTTATCGGATCCTTATTAACTTATTGGTGGCAATGTGAATAAGCTAGGTTGAAATCTGTTTTCAAGGTGTTTCTTGAAGGCTTGTGACTAACTTCAATCCACTCTATTTCTGAATTGTAATGCAAAGAGAACTAAAGGGGGCTTGAAAACATAGGCTGGACAAAATGACCAGAGCTGGAAAATCAGTCTAGTTTGAAGACCAATTGCATTTATAAGAACTGCTCTTACTGAGAATTCTCCTTCTCCATTTCAAGGAACATTCTTCATCCAATGCTGGATGATTTCTTACGAGCAGCATCCCATAGTACAATATTAGAGTGCTGAGATCTCATTATCTTCAGCCTTGCTTGCTGACTAGTAAGCACTTCATGGGATCCTGTCATGATCACCCTCACAGCTTCAGACCTGCACAGAGCAATGTGTCTTGATGTAGTGGAGGCAGAAGGACAGTACAAGAAAGACATGGACCTAAGCAGATCCACCTAGTGGATCCAGAGAAGAGCCACAAAAATGATCAGAGGGCTGGAGCACTTCTAGGAGGACAGGATGAGAAAGTTTGGGCTCTTCAGCCTGGAGAAGAAAAACCTCCGAGAAGACTTACAGTGCCATCCAGTACTTAAAGGGAGTTTATAAGAAAGATGGAGGCAAATGTTTTAGTTGAGCCTGTAGCGATGGTTTTTAACTAAAAGAAGGTAGATTTAGAATTAGGAAAAAATTCTGTACTGTGAGGGTGATGCTCAGAGAAGCTGTGGATGTCCCATCCCTGGCAGGAATCAAGGCCAGGCTGGGTGGAACTCTGAGCGATCCGGCGTAGTGAAATGTGTCCCAGCCCATGGCAAGGGGGTTGGAACTAGATGATCTTTTAGATTGCTTCTAACTCAAAACATTCTATGATTCTATGAGATTTAGACTAGATATAAGGAACAAATATTTCATGATGAGGGTGGTGAAACAATGGCACAGGTTTCCCAGGGAGGTGGTGGATGCCCCATTCCCAGGAACTGTCAAGGCCAGGTTAGACAGGTCTCTGAGCTATCTGATAGAGTTGAAGATGTCCCTGGTGATTTCAGGGGTCCTGGGCTACAGAATCCTTAAATATCCCTTACAAGCGAAGTCTTTCTATGATGCTATGAAAAGCAGGAATAGGGTGGGAGAACTGTAAAAGTCATGTACAAATATCCATAGACATTGCACCCGAGCATTGCTGGAATTGATAGCACAGAACAATTCCCTTTGTCATGCATGAATGTTTTACAAAACACTCATTTTATGGCTCCTACTTCACAGAGCTGCTTGCTCCCTTATGGTAACACCTGAAGAAAGGTCCTGCCACAGCTTGCGAATGAAGGAGGGAAGCTTGTTTTAAGAAGGACAAAGCCAAAATTCTAGAAAGTGGTTGAGAATTTCTTTGCTTTAAAGAGAGAGGGTTTTACTGGTGAAAGAAAAACACAGCAAATCTGTGAATAGGTATATATCTGGAAATCCCTTATTTTCTGAAGACAGCCTCTTACAGGAACATGCAAGACCGCTCCAAGTGGAAGGCAGTACCTGTATTTGCTTGTTTTGCTTGTTTCTGTGTCACCATGTCTAGCTTTCAGGCAACTTCTACCCTCTCTTGCTTTAACTACTGCAGCTGCTGAGTCCTTGCACCACTCAGCTGCACACAAGCCAGCTTGTGGGAGCACCACTATCACGTGCCTCTTTCAGGGTGCATCTCAACTTTATGCATGCCTTTCTGTGTATGTGTTTGTCAGTCTGCTGCATTTCACATAGCTGTGTTGAGAGAAACTAAACTATGTTCCAAGAAGGGAAAAAGCTCTTTTAGATTAGTAGTGCTCTGCTTCTGCTTTCACAATTACTGCCTTGTTGGTATGTAGACAAATGGGGCAGGGGGAAGTTTCTACTTAGGGATTCTACTCCTTTAAATGACAAATTAAATTCTTTCCTAAATTAAATGACAGAGCTCAAACTCATCCTCTTCTGCATGCTTCTCCATGACTGCTGTCTGTTGTGTGAAACAACACTTACAAGAACTCGAGTATTTCAGTCCGGTAACTGATAAGGCTGGCAGCATGCTATGGCCTGGAAACTGCAGCTGGTCCAGCTCTGATCCTGCAGGAGGAGGCATGAGGAGGGTAACAGGGGAAGATTTAGCCTATCCTTTCTTCTGCTGTGCAACGTTTTCACAGGAAAATGAACTTCCACTCATGCTTAGCTTCCCCAGTCCAAGCTGCATTCACGGCAATGATTTTATAGTTAAAGTGGAAAACTTGGACAGCAGTCACAAAATGGGACAGAAAACTGGCAGTGGCAGGTCTTTCTCCAGAGCCCTCTGATTAGAGTTTCAGCATGGCCAAGATAAGGGGACAGTTGTCTCAGTCCCTCCAGCTCTGGGCAGTCAGGAGCTTTAACTGAAGTGTGTTTTTACCCTCATAGTGGTTTGACCCTGGCTGGATGCCAGGCACCCACCAAAGGCCCTCTCTCACTCCTCTCCAACAGTGCAAAGGGGAGAGAAAATATAACAAAGGGTTCATGAGTTGAGACAAGGACTATCAGGGGTAAAACTGACTCAGCTTGAGGTTATTAATGGAATTTATTACTAGCAAAATCAGAGCAGGACAATGAGAAGCAAAATAAGTCTTCAAAAACATCTTCCCCTGCTCTCTCCCTGCCCCTTCCTAGCTCTACCTCCTTCTCCAGAGGCACAGGGAGGCAGTGAATGGGGGTGAGTTCATCTCATGCTGTTTCTGCTGCTGCTCAGGGACAGGAGTCCTTCCCCTGCTCCAGTGTGGCATCCCTCTCACTGGAATCAGTTCTCCATAACTGCTGCAACATGGGTCACTCTTCCACAGGGTGCAGTCCTACAGGCACAGTCTGCTCCAGCATGGGTCCCCCACATGGTCACAAGTCCTACCAGGAAATCTGCTCCAGATCCTCTCTCCATGGATCTGCCAGAATCCTGCCCCAGCAGGGCCTCCCAAGGGGTCACAGCTTCTTTCCAGGAGTCTACTGCTCCAGCATGTGGCTCATCCGTGGTCTGTAGGTGGATTTCTGCATCCCCCATGGATCCCCATGGGCTGTAGGGGCACAGCTGCTTCACCATGGTCTGCACCACAGCCTGCACCAGGGGCTTCAGGGGAATCCCAGCTCTGGCACCTGGAGCACCTTCTGCCCCTCCTTCTCCCCTGACCTTGGTGTCTGCAGAATTGTTCCTCTCACGTAGTCTCACCCTACCTTTCTCTGGCTGCAATTACACCTGCAGAGTAACTTTTTTTTTTCCTTCTAAAGTATGTTATCACAGGGGCATTACTATAATTCCTGACTGGCTCAGCCCTGGCCAGTGGCAGGTCCATCCTGTAGCCATCTGGCATTGGCTCTGTTGGACATGGGGCCACCCTCGTAGTCCCCCCACTACCAAAGCCTGTCCACACAAACCCTGTACAGTCCCCTTCTGCTGACTCTCTTTTCCTTTGTGTGAAGCAGCTGAGCGCCCTCGGAGCTGAGGTCCCGCCCTCAGTTAGTGAGTTGTTTTCCTCTGTGTGCTATGAATATTTACATGAATTATGCACGCTGAAGAACTGAGAGGGAAAACAAGGAGCACTGCCCTCAGCACAGCTTGAACCTGCAGGGAACCAGGTGAGATGTCCCTGTGCACAAAGACAGTTTCTGTGGGTCAGAGCTAGAAAGGACGTGACTTCTTGTAAAGGCAACACTTGCAGGGGGAGAAAATAAATTTTATTAGCTAAGGCAAAAATCAGGCAAGTTCTTCTTGTATGCATATCTACACAAAGAATATGCATGTGAGGGAAATACCAGTGACAAAAAGTAGGAAAGCGAAAGGAAAACATGTGACATCTTCCAGAAACCCCAGCTAATGACATTTCTTGATATGTCCATCTGCAAGGGCTTGTGGAAGAAGGCAGCTTACTACCCTGCAGGTGGCTGGGCGAAGCCCTGGAAACAACTCACTCCTGTTTGATGTGTGGGAAGGAAGGGCTTGGCAATTCCTGCAGCTCTGTGGGAAGCTTTCAACTGGTGCTGTTTGAGACTGGTGTTCCTTAAGCTAG
The DNA here is from genome assembly GCA_013397975.1 of Machaerirhynchus nigripectus. Taxonomy (NCBI): domain Eukaryota; kingdom Metazoa; phylum Chordata; class Aves; order Passeriformes; family Dicruridae; genus Machaerirhynchus; species Machaerirhynchus nigripectus. Next base: position 113,506 of record VZRQ01003014.1, on the reverse strand, counting down.
GCTCAGCAGTCCTATCCAGACTTGTAGATGTCCATGTTCATTTAAGATCTAGACAGGAATGCTTTCTCTGGTGAGTCTGCTCCTGTGGTGTGTGAGAAACAACATTTCAATGGTTCCTTCCAGCTGTTGGAGACTTTACTGACCTGAAGACCAACTGTTTTCCAGACCCCAAAGAGAATTTGTGAAGAAAAGGCAAAAACTTTCTTAAACTGGGTGAAGTAAGCAACATTGTCTTGTCCAGAGGAAAAGCCTGAAAGAAAGGCAACACAGAGTTTCAAGGGGCTTGTGTACTGTCAAGAACTGAGTTATCTGAAGGTGTGCATGGATCTCCAGTGTCTAAGAGGGGAGCAGTTTTCTGGGCATGTGGTTCTCTCAGGTGCAGACAACTAAAGCAAGAAGTCAGTTTGTGAGGTACTAACAGGTGAGGTTGGAGCTCCTTGGGGACGTTCTTCAAGGAGCCAAGGGGTGCCAAAGGATGAGACTCCCAAATGAAATGGAAGATGGGGAGCTCTTGATTTCTGTGGCTAGCTTCTGCTTTACAGAAAGCCATCACCATTTTCCCAGGTGTGTACATGCTGATCTGGGAGATTTCATTGTTGAGGATGTGAAGTTCTGACACAGGCGGGTTATGAGGAAAGACAGAAACCCCACACCCATGATGTGGGCACCAGCACTGCCTGGAGGTAATTGTTGCTTCTGCCTTAAGAGGATCTACCTCAAGGGCCTCACACAGGCAGAACGTAGAAGGAAGGTCAAGGGAACGTGTGAGACCCTTGGTGAGGAGGCCACCCTCTGCAGATGTGCGTGGGCCAGGGGGGTGTCAGTGCTTATGCTGAGGCAAGTTGCACTGTGACTGTATGAAGGTGAGCAGCTGCACTGGGGCTGCTGGGGCAACATGTAAACTCAGCCTTGGGCCTCCACAGCCTGGTTTCAGTGGATTTTCAACATGTCCTTGAAAGCAGATGCATGTCCACACACATTGTGGAACCCTGGCCCCAGCCCCTGCCCTCCTGCCTTACAAAGGCTGCTTGGGGACAGAGCAGCTGAACTCCCCAGGTGGAGATTTGCTGTGATGTCTCCTGGAGAACTGAGCAACAAGCCATAAACCAGACTTTATGTTCGCTTGTCTGCTATCTGCTGCCATTAATCCACTTCAGTTTATTTGGCAGCAGTGATCAGAATGAATTAATCTGGGATTTTCAGGCTGTTGAATGTTTTTCCTCAGGCAGCTTTCTGTTGAGTTCTGGGCTTTGGGGATTAGCTGCTATTTAAAGCAGCAGTGTGTGAACTTTCCTGATGGCTTGTGCTCTGTCTGTCCAGCTGAGACAGAGGAAGAAGTGATGCATGTGGGTGCTATTCAGTGCTCTGCCGTGGCTCCCCGTCCCTGGTGGGATTGATCTCATTGAGTTTCTAGGATGTAGGCTTTCAAATCTTCCTCTGTGCTGGGGTTGGCTGTGTGGCAGCTAATGTTCTGCTAGGGACCTGTACAGTCTCATCTCTCTAGGAAGGGGAGATGCTTGACAGCCACTTCTTTGGGGGTAAAACAGCTGGTTTGTGCTGTTTGCTTCTTGACACAGTCAATTCTATCTGCTGCTTCCACTTGCAGAGCTGCCCCAGGGGGACCAGACTTTGGTGTCAGAAGTAAAGCACCAAATAGAAAGATCGAGCTATGAAGAAGTGGCAGGGGAGTTTGGGGAGTGATGCAGTGACACTGCATCATTTTGGGGAGCTGCTGTGTGAGGGGAGCTGTCCCCAAGCTGTTCAGAGCAGAAGCAGGAGGCTGTGGCCAGGGATCTGAGCGCACTCAGCAGGGGCTGCCCTGTCCCCAGCCCAACACCGGTGTGGGTGGGAGGTTCTGCAGCAGCACCACATCTTGAAGAGGATGTGCCATGTTTCCCTGCCTGCCTGGGCATTTAAGCACGTGACTCATACCTTCCATACACGGCTGTCCGTACCTTCTTCTAACAGATTCTTGGACTTGGGTGCACACACTAAGGGTCACAGGAGTCTGTGACAAGAGCCTGGAGTCTGGAAGCTACTTGCTGAAAGGCAGGTGCTTAAAACCTCACACGGAGTCTGAGATCTGCAGCCCGACTTTCAGACGGGCAGAGAATATCCCAAAGGCTTTAATAGCAACCATTTGGAAACAAAACAACGGAAATACCCCATCGCCTTGTGTGACTGACATCAAGTTTTCCCCTCTTTTTAGGTACAACTCCAGTTCGTCCCCCCTTTATGCCACAAACTAGCTTTTGCTTTGCTTTGCAGTGAGAATTTAAAGGGGGAGCCAGGATGAAAAATAGGGTGGGTGCATTGGGTCTTAGGGTCTTGATCTTGCAAATGCACTTGTCTGGGATGCCACAACATAGGGTCTGTGAGATTCACAGAGAAGTTTGTCTTTGACCACAGCTGGCCCAAACTTGCACTGGCAGGAGCCTGACCATCAATCCTGTGTTCAGAAGCTATAGCTCCTCCCCAAGGTTGCAGAAGCAAGCCTTGTACTAAACCCTGGATAGACTTATCCTTTGACTTTACCTGTAATCTGTGGTTTAGAAACATGAATCTGGTTTTGAAATGTTTAGATAAAAATCAGTGCTCATCCCACACCTTCCTATTTTCAAACTAGGAATTTTTAACTGGACAGAAGTTGAAGTCTGTGACAAAAAAGATAGCAGCTAGAACTGTCCTGGTGACTGATTTTGTATTTGCAAGTTACTATAGAAAACTTTTCAATCCAGAAATATTTTAGCTGGCACTTGTTTAAATTGGATTCTCTGAAAATAGCATGAGTTATTTTAGAAATCTTTTCTGCCTTGAGCTTCTTAGTACCTATTAGGAAATTTTAAGTGTGCATTCACTATGCTAAAAGAATAATGGAGAACTCAGAGCAACCAGTTCTGTGTGGGATGCTTAAAGCATTAACATATTTTGAAGAGATTATTTCCAAAATAAGATACCTAGAGTTGGAAGTGATCATAACGCGAAATTCCTGCCTTTTAAAGATATAGAGTGGGAAATGTAGAGAGCTGGAGGCATGTATGTGTTCTGGATTAGGATTAAGTGTTTATGTGTGCACTCTCACAGCCTACTGCTATAGCATTATTAATACCCATTCATACATAACAGATTTAAAAGTTACTCACTCTAGGAGTCGGTTTCTGTGATCTGAGAACTTCTCATGGCGATAAACTAAGTTCTGCCAACTTAAAGCAAATAATGTTACTTGTTATCATATAGCTGGTGTTATTTTTTCTCTTTTTGTGCATTGGAGGAAATTTTGCTTTTGGTGGGAAAATTACCGCTGGTGCCACAGCAGGAGAACAACCCTTTGCCTGTGCCTTTATTTCGGATGGAGGTGTGCTAGAGAAAGCCACATGACACTGGATGGGGATGCAGAGGGGTGAGCTTCTGTCAGATATGGCTTTGGCCACGCTGCTGCCCCCAGGGAGCCCTGTGATTTTGGAAGCATTAATATTCGCTTCCCTCTGAAAACCTTGGATAGATTCAGGATCTCCAGCTGATCTGGTGAAGGAGTCCTGGGAGGAAGGGAGGGGGGTAGTTGTGTTACAGTCTGGAACATCAGCAATGTGGAGCATTCTTTCAAGCTTCTGGGAGCTATTCTGCAAAGAAAGAAGTACTGCCAGGTAGGGACAACCTGTAGAGATGACAAAACTAGTGCCCGTTTTCTCTGGTAAGTCACAGGACCACCCCTGAAGCTCTTCTTGCGGCATCCAGAATGGACCTTCCTCTATTTATGCAATCATGTCCCTTTTTATGGACCTTTTCCTGTAATGTGTCCTTATAAAGTGCTAATGCTCCCCAAAACCCCAGGCATGCATGACAAAAAGTGTGGCATAAAGCACAGCATGACAAAAGCTGTACACTCTTCCTCCTTGCTTGTCCTGCTCCTTGGAGCCATCGGTTTAGGCATAACTCTGTGACTGCTCAGTCCTGAGGGACAGAGGTTTCTGTCCACTGCTTGGACTGCTGCAGCTCTTTCTCAGCCCACCTCCTCACAGAGGTGGCTGCTACTCAGTCAGTGAATACTGCAAGCGCACACACACACACACACACACACACACACACACACAGAGTTTCACAGCTCTGCATGGCTCTTCATCCAAAACCCGAAACTAAACACATCTGATCTGCATTTATTCGAAAGAATGATCCATAGTCTACTGAGGTAATTTCTTTTTCTTATGCAATGAGCTGACAAATGTGCTGTTAGAAATGAAGGATTATGTCTGCACTTGAGGTTTTCTCCTTACACAAAATTACCTCAGCCCTCAAGTTCCTTTGTGTTGTGTTCAGTGCCTTGCAACAGTGCCTCCGTGTTTATCAAAGGAAATGTGAGGTTTTTGAGAGTGTCTTGAGTAATAGTTGAGCCAAACAGCTTCTGGTGGGTATTAAAATACTTTTCTAGTTTGAAAAGTTCATACAGCAAGCATTTGTTAACAAACAAGAGTTCTGGAAAGGCAGTAAAATTAATCCAAATCAAATTTAAACCCATTATGCTCATGCCTTACCTGGCCCACATTAACTGAATCTTGAGAGAGTGTTCGAATACACCCCTGTGGAACTTGTCATCAAAATGCCTTCTAAATGAAAAGACGTTAAACAGTTGTTTGTCTAGAAAAGGTTTCGCAGTGCCCTTCATGCCCCAGTGCCTCAGAGTGTTTTGTGCTCACACAAGTGCTAAGCAAAATCTTTACATTTGTAGTACATCCGTACCCTGGAGAAAACACATAATGAGGAAGAAACACCCTGTTTGTCTTCATGGGGTGGTCCTTTTTTTTTAACACTCCCTTATGACAGGCCAGGGGACTTAGGTCAGGTTTCCAAGCACAGCTTCACTTTTACAGCAGTTGGAGGCACGCTCTTGTTCCTTTGGACAGGACGCAACTATGGAGCAGAGCTGGGACACTTTCATGCATTGAACTCTCTCTCAAACAGCTGGAAATACCTTCAAGATTTTTTCTAGCAGTTGGGCACAGAAAGGCAATGTTAATTCACCTTTTCCTTGCAAGGGGCCACCCTGAACTTTCCTGCAGTGATTGTGACATTGCTGCAGATGGATGCTGGATGAAGGAATGACACAAGTTTGGAGACTAGCAGCCTGCCACTTTGGTCAAATCCTGGTTGCCCCAGGTGCTCAAGGAATACACAATGGCCATGATGCAGGAATATAAAATGGTGGGGCCTGGGGGACACTGTTTCCTTCACATGATGATGTGAAATTGCTGAGCTGTGTCACTGCTCAGGGAATGGGTGCAGCCTGGCACAGCAGACATGGCAAGGAGACAGGAGCATGGATCCTACCTGCAGTGCTGCTGTTCTGTGCTGGTGAGGCCGTGGCCATAGAACCTCTTCCCTCCTTCCTTGCTCTTGGCTTCTGCTACAGAGGATGCAGAGCTTGGGGCTGAATCCCACTCTGCCCTGGAGAAACTGTCTCTTCCAGGAAGTTCTTCTGGCTGGTTTGGCATATTTCAGTCAACTATGACAGGGGTGTGCTAGTGGCACACCCCCAGGAGCCCTTCTCAGACTGACAGCTAATGGGACAAGACTTGCTGATGTGGCCTGGGATGTGTGCTGACATCATCTGTTGGTAGGTAAATCTTCCTTTGTTTCTAGGAAGAGAAGGGATCCTCCTGTCCACTTTAAGGAGACAGGTAACAGTGGGATGTGGTGCTGGATTGGATCAAGGCATTGGGGGCATAAAAGAAATTGCAATACTGAGGTTGTAATAAACAAAGACTGCATAAGAATTCGTAAGATATGTCACTACTCTATAAAAGAACCTGGAACCCATTTGAGCTGGGTGCAGACAAACCATTTAGACAAAGATCTCATCAATGAAAAAGGCAGCCCATATTCAGCATGACAGAGCTTACGCTGGATATTCACCCAGAGTATCCTAGAGCGAGGCTGGGAAGCAAACAGCAGCATTGGGATAGAAGGGGAGCAACAGTGTCACCTCTGTGCTTGCTGTGTCCAGCCCCGAGCTTGCAGCTCAGAAACATGCTGCTAATTTGGAGGAGGTTCTGAGAAGAGGAAGGAAAACAAGTAGGAGACCAGGAAACTTGCTTTTGTCATGAAAGTGTTGGGAGTTCAATTTATTTGACTTATCACCCAGGAGGCCAGTGGCTGACTTGATCCAAATCTGTAAGTACCTGCTGGAAACAGGGATGTGATAACAGAGGGCTCTTCAGTAAAGCAGACAGACACATAACAAGACCCAGTTGCTGCAGCTTGAAACAAATTCAAAGCAGAAATGAGGGGTAGTTTTCCCATCTGGGTTAATCAAGGGCTGTGGTGGAGCCTCAGTCTTGTTCTGGAGGGTTGCCCTCGAACCTCAGCACTCCTGCCACATAGAAGGAGGATTTAGTAGAGCAGCAATCCCTACCTTGCAGTTCATCTGGGGAAGGCTGGCAGGGCACTGTGAGCTTGCTTTAACCCCCACTGTGGCTCAGTC
>VZRQ01003014.1:83683-107005 GCA_013397975.1 Machaerirhynchus nigripectus | reverse complement strand
GGGCATGGGGCAGGTTGGACCACTGGCAGCCTCCATGGTGCTGGTGCTGCAGGAAGCACTGCCCTGGCGTGGGTTGCTTGGCCGGAGGTCTGAAGTAAAGGCACCCCACTCTGTTGATAACCCCCAGGGCACCCAGCTACTTGAATGCTAGAGAGGGGACTGCCTGCAGATTCATGGCTCTCACACCGTGTCCCTTCACTACTTTATCTCAGCATAATCCTTTGCTCCCCCAACTCCTCCTGGGCCCCAAACCTGGCTGATCCAAGTGCAAGGCAAGTCTGTTCTGCTTTGTCTTATGCTGCTGAGAGCACAAGGGAGAGAGGGAAGAATTGAGGGAAAGGGCAACAGCTGGATGCCAGATCACCCTTTCCTCTGTGCTACTTCAGGAATGGAGAAACCATGCAGAAAGTACTTCCTCAGCCTAGGCAAGGAAGGCCATGGACAGACGAAGAATTGGCAAGGCACATGGAATTATGAGTGTAAAGTCAAAGCATGTATGTTTGGGCTGTCTATGTTGCCACCACTCTAGATGATCTGCAGAAGACAAACAGCATCTCAGGCTAACTGAGACTTGTGTTCCTCCTGCTTGGGACTAACACATCCCCATTTCATTGCAGACAACTCTACTGCATTCTAGATTCCGTGCTCTGTTGTGTGCACCATGAAACAGGGTAACTCTTAGGGTTGCAGGTCTATAAGATGATCATGTCTGGAGAGAACAATGGAAAAATGATCCTGTCAGCTGTGTACTTTTCCTCTGAGAGGGAGTTAGATTGAATGAAGTCTTGGCTATCAATCTGGAATCAGAGTCTGGGAGTGAAACAGATAGAGCCTGGACTTGGGTTGTTGATGTGGCTTTGTCTCTGGCTGTATTAAGTACTGCTTTACTGCTATTCCTGCTGTTGGATATATTAATGTTTTATAAGACCTTGCACAAAAGCTCAGAGAGGGTTTCCTTGCTAGCTGAATGGCCAAATTTTCACTATTATGCCAAGGACTAATTCTAGTGTTCAGGCAGCTGTGCAAAGTTCTGTCCTAGCTATGGAAGTAGCTATGAAAGTAGTAGATATTGTCCCTGAGACACTGTATGACTTTTTGTATAAAAAGGGAAAGCACAGAGATTTTCTGTGAGCTGCTCTGCTCCACTAGGCAGTAACACACTGCATTTATTAATAGCAAACTGCTTCTACCTAGCAAAGGATTTTCTGCTCTTTGTGAAATATGCACTGCAATACTGAAGTACTCTAAAGGCGAGTTTTTTTATTTGCCAGGAAAAAAACTTTAGTAGTCAGTTGGGTTCAACCTTTCTTCCCTTGGAGGAAGGTGAGAAGACTTCTGTATGCATTATACAGTATTTTAACACGTTCCATGGAGATGATAACAAGAAGGGACTATCTATTACCCACAGCTATAATATTCTTCTAACCAGAGGTCTAATGCTGGTTCTCCCTCTATCACAAACGTTTGTCTAGAAGCTGCAGACCCAGGTGACATGCCCTCTGCATGTACGTGTCCAGTGGCCCTACAGCTGTGTATGCCAAATTTGTGCTTTGGAGGAAAACATGCTTTCTCTTGTCCAGGTTTCCCCTGGTGCTCGGAGTGTGGGGAGACTGGCAGCAGCTCCTGGGATTTTCTTTCTGTTTCTTTACTCCTGGTGTTTCCCGTGGTGGCAACCTTCTTTCCCCACTGTCCTGCTCATGTCTGCACAGCTTCACAAGGCAGGGAGGAGACAGCAAGTGCTGGGACACAGTGAACCTTGGGAGACTCTTGCAGCTTCCTTTTATTTACTCCAGAGGCCTCTCTTGAGTTTGCAATCTAAATGGCTTTGGACTGGATAAAGGCAAATCCTTCCCTGACAAACTCTCTGGAGACTGCATGTGTGCTCAGGGCTTGAATGAGCAGAAAAAATTTCAGTGACTCCTTATGCTTTGAATAAAGCATAGAAAGTCAGGCCAGGAGTGACAACAAGGAAAACCAGAGAATTCGTACCTGAGCAGCACAGGGAGAAGAGAGACGGGATGGCTCTTCTGATGTCTTTGATATAAAATTCTGTAAAAAAAGCCAAAAAGGCTTGCTTTCTGTTGTAAAAAAAGCTGGTTTTATAATGAGTGAGTAGATTTCAGTTCTGACAGGATGGGCTGGCTCTGGGCTCGTAAAATTGTTATGCTTGCAGCTCTTCCACATGTACCATCTTTACTGAAAACGATGTTTGCTTGAAATCTGCCATATCTGGATGTTTGCCTGTAATTCCAGATGTTCAGTGTCCTGATCAGAGTTGTTATGCAGAAATTTATAGTCCAAGCACTGCAGAGGAGCTGGTGTGTCCTATGCAAGTGCTGTATTTGCCACACACTGAAATGGATGTGTTGAACCTTTTGTGCACAATGCAGAGGAAGTCACTCAGGATCCCAGGGGTTCATTGCACACTCTTGTCTGTGATGGGACTTGTTCTGTACAGTGAGCTGGACACAGAATCATAGAATCACAGAATGGTGAGAGTTGGAAGGGACTTCAAACATTACCTAGTTCCAAATCCCCCACCATGGGCAGGGACACCTTCCACTAGACCAGGTTGTTCAAAGCCTCATCCAACCTACCTGTGAACACTTCCAGGGATGGGGCATCCACAGCTTCTCTGGGCAACATGTTTTAGTGCTTTACCACCTTCACAGGGAAGAGTTTCTTTCTAATATCTAATCTAATTTCTTGGTTTTTAATTTTAAACCTTTCCCCCTTATCCTATCAGTGCATGCCCTTATAAAAAGTTTCTCCATGCATGGGCATGATTTCTGTCCCAGAAAACCCTCCATGAGGAGAAACATGGCAGGCCTGTTTTGGGCGAATATGTATGATACTGAATGATTGAAGTGTTTTCATGATTGACAGGATATTGAAAATATCTACTTCACAAGATAAGAGAGATTATCTTCCCCTTGAGACTAAGATTTCCCTTTTTGCTGCAGAAGTCTATAAATGAAGTGGAGGAAATGCTTGACTGGAACCAGAGACCGCAGATCACCCAGCTTCAGTATCCAGTCTTGGACTGTGACCAGTGACAAATGCTCTTCTGGACAAGGATAATATGGGAAATAATATTTGGAAACAATTTGACAATTCACCTAAAACCCTGTTCGTGACACCTCTGACAGCTAAGTTTTGTTGAGAAAAAACTTTTCCCATTTTGTGTTTAGGCTGCTGCGTAGTTCAATGATGGCTGTTGTTCTGAGATGTAAGAGTGGTGACTTCTGTCACTCCAGGACTGCCCTCTTCTCCCTCAGCTGTCCCTCCTCATTGGAAGTCTCTGCCCCTTGTTGTCACATGTCCTTTCCCTGGCCTCACTGCCTGCCTCTGGCCATTCTGCCTGATGTGGCCACCCCTGCAGCACCAAGCAGGTCACCTCATGGGAGCGCAAGCACTTCCCGCTCTCTTTCCCAACTCTGAATTGCTGATCCTCAGAGCACATCATCTCAAGCATCTTCTGCCAGTTGTGGTTGTCTTTGCTGACCTTTGGGAAGTGAGCTTGCAAAATGTCTCTTATTTGCTGTGAGCTAGAGAGAAGCTAAATTTTAATTACTCTCTGAAACCAGTGGGTTGGACAACCTCTCCCTGCTGCCCCTAAGCACTGTGCATTCTGTTCTGTAAATCAGGTGCTTTATTAGATCCACTGTAGCAGAAAATGAAATGTAAAATTGGGTGTAGACTTATTTTAGACACAGTAGTAGCAGAATTAAGAAGGGAAATATCTTTGACTTACTGGGGGAAGTCATTTAGGAAGAAATTGGAATGGTTAATTAGCGAAAATTATCTCTATCTAATACTTGAAGGCTAATTTAAGTGCTCTAGTCTTTTTCATGTAAGGAAAAATCTATTTTAATAGGTTAGATTATTATCAAGGAGTGTAAGTTTAGTGGTAGCAAAAAATTTTCATAAATTTTCCATGAAGAAATATTGTTAAAGTGGCGTCTGAATATTATGACGGAGATGCAAAAATCAGAGTGGGCCTCTTTTTTTATTATTATTTTTTTTTGTTGTTGGAGGGGGGTGGAAGGTTTGGGGCAGGGAGAAGACAGGGAAAGAGATTTATGAAGCTTTTCAAATTTTCATGTACACCATAAGTGTTAGAAACTTTGAGACAAAAAGCAGTATCTGTGTGATTCCTGAATTTTAAACTGTGAAAATAAGCATTTAATCTCTTGACAAAATCCCAGGATTTGTAAAGGTGTCAGCAAAAATACTTATTTTATGCTGGAGGTATCATATTGCAAGTTCCCAAAACACATTGTTTAATTTGGTTTCAACTAAAGAAAAGCCTCATGTTGATTTACTACCCTTCTTGAATTTAATCTGTTACTCAGGCTTTCAGTTGTTCAAGTAAGAGCTTGGGAGTAATGTTTGACAACTTTCCAAAAGCAGAATTCTGTCTTTCACCTGCTGAAGACCTGAGGTTTTGCAGGTTGTGCTGTCTGCGAGGTTGTAGATGGTTGTAGATGACCACATTGGTTGTAGATGACCACATTGCAGCTATAGAGTAGCTGCAAAGACCAAAGTGAAAAACCCCCTTGTCCCATTACCAGTCTGTTCCAGTCTCCTTTGCCCTGGCTGGCATTGTCTGTTGTTTCATCTCTGATGCAGTAGTTCTCTTCCAGCTGAAGACACTTCTCTCCCCGGACACCTGGTACCTGATCCCTTGCTAAAGCTCTGGTAGCTCAAGAGAAGCCTTGGTTGGATTGTACCTATTTTCCAGTGAGAAGAGGACATTACTCCTTTTCAGTCTGACTAGTTTCCTGTGCTGCCCAGGCTGCCCCACCTGACGCAAAGGAAGTAGTGCATTAGAGAAAAATGATGAAACAGGGTCTGGAGACAGTCTGTGACTGTCGCCATCACTGCGGAAGTGCTGCACCAGAACTTGCTGCTGCCGGCACTGTACTTTTTCTGGAACAATACGAAGCATTTGGACACCAGACTCAGTTCTTACTTTCATTTACCTTCATTCTCACAAGAACTAAAAGCAAGCCAGCCAACAGCTCCTCTGTCAGAAAACCCGTTTCCTTCCAAAATCAGTAAAAATCTGTTGCACAGTTACATGTTTAGCGTGAGTCTAGGCACCAGCCTGTGTATTGTCATCAGGCATGAAGGAGAGTTTGTACAGGAGACTCCAGGAAACTGTTTTAGGGAGTCAGCAATACAGAACACACAGGAGTAGCTTTTCATTTTCTCCTGAGAGGTGGTGACCTATTAAGCTACCTTTGGGAGGGATGAATGACATTTAGTCACTGGGTAGGTAACACATGTCTCATGACAGTATCTGCAATTACCTAATGAGAAGTCGTAGGCTACTTTTTCCCTTTGGGAGATACAATTTCTATGTAGTTATGCATCTCCTACACCAGGGATAGTTTGCTTCATCTACTGAAATTCTGCTTTTCACTGCCATTTTTGCAAAGGAGTGGGATAGATTCTGCCATGTTTGTCTAAAATAAATAATCAGTGACTTATATTTTCAGTAGAATAATTCTATTCTGCCAATGTTACTGTCATAAACTTGCCTTTATTGTTTTGTTTTGGTTTTTTTTCCTTTTGTATAGCCCACTTCTGACAATACTGTGTTTTGAAAAACAGTAGAAGTGTGGACTACTTTCCACCAAAGTGATCAGTAGTCCACACCTTACATAAATGTGATGGGGCAGGTTTGAGACCAGAATACTGGCTCATGAAGTTATCTTTCTACCTACAAGTTTTAATGTTAGGTGTTCTAGCAGCAGTGAAATTCTGTAATGACTCTTTTGTGCCAAAGCTGGTGAGAAGGGCATTGTACTGTTCTGATGACTTCTTTCCCAACTGTTTGTTAGCACCTAGCCCACAACTTTTATAGACAGGCTCAAAACTGGTATTCTTCTTAAATTACAAAAAGGAGTTACAAGAAAGCAATCAGCACATTCAGTCCTATGCTTTCAGGCAGAGATAATCCTTCAGCTTCATTGGAGGCTGGAAAGAAACAACCTACAAGCAGCTTACTCAGTAACAACCCGAAGCCCAAGATTTTTGTGTCTGTCCATGGAGCAGTGGATGCTGGCCAAAGGATTTAAGCCGGGCACACCATTGGAGTTTTCTAGTATCACAGACACTGTGTTTACAAGTGCAATTAAAGACTTTTGGAAGGGATTATGCAATAGCACATGGGACAGATGAAAAGTAAAGCCAGATTCTGATCTCATTTGGATGAACTTTAATGTGGAGCAAATGCAAGAATTTAAGCAAAGACAGTTCATGCACAGCTACTGTAAATGGAGTCTGTTTGCTCCAAGCTGCCACACGCCTCGGTCCATCCTCTCAGCCTTCTCCCCAGTGCTCAGGCAGCTGCTAGCCTGATGCTGTTGTGCTGTCACAGGACGGTGGGTGCTGTCTGAGGGATAATACTTCTTGCCACTTTCTTTGCTCCCTGGCTTTGCAGAGCTTTGAATCCACCAGCCCAGATGCCTGCAGCAGACCTTGACTCCTGCCAGCTGTCACCATCAGAGGGCATGGCAGCAATGTGGCTGAACTCAAAATGATGGTTTCATATACCTTCTGTGTGCATCTGTGATGCCCTAAACATGACAGTACAAATCCTGATGGGGAAAGGGAACTTGCAGAGGCAGGATGCAGCTGCAAAAGCAGAAGACAGAAAAGCCTGAAGTGGCATGGCAGAGAAGAGGGGGGTAGACTGGCTATGAAATGTAGGGGCAGAGAATATCAGATCTGGGAAAGGCTAGGGAAGCAAAGAGGCAGACAACAGTTTAAGTGGCTTGAATCAGTGTGGAGAGCTTTCACTGAGCAGGCCAAAGGGAGAAAGGGAAGTCTCTCCTTCTATTTTTAGCCAAGCAGCTGAATTACTCCACTCCCCTGCCCGCAGGGGTCAGGCAGTAATGGAAACCACCCTCTGAGCAGCCACTGAGCAGGAGTAGGGCTGTGCTTTGCCTGCCGGTAGGGCTCATCTCCAGGCGCTGTGTGATGGCACGTGCTGCAGCACAGACCTCCCCTGAGCTGGAGCTCAGGAAAATGAAAATGCTAAGGGACTTGGCCACTTTTGGGCACCTGCTGGCCATCCCAGGGGACTGGGGCATCGAGGGCTGCAGGTGGCCCTCCCCTCTTGATTTCTGGGAGACCACAGCTATGTGTGAGCAGCGGTGCGTTCCATCCCACATCAGCCTCGTGCAGTGCAGCCAGTCTTCATTTTTGCACTCTGTGCAGTCCCTGTGCCTGTGAGCTTGCACGCCACATCATTTTGGGTATATTTGGTAAATCCTCAACTATCTAGAACGATTATCTTCCTGATTTATCATCAAGCACCTTGTTCTTTTCCAGAGGGCAATTCAGTGCAGCTAAATTAGGTTCCTGCCTTGCTTTGAGCTTTGAAAGGGCCTTTTTCTCTGTCTAATGACTAGAGTACCTGCTTCCAGCTCACATGCTTAAGTTAGGTGATGCTGTGTATATACTGCTGATTATTCCTGGCCTTGTGAGGTGTCGTTTTCTCAGAAATACATATCAAGGATGTGCCTAGCTGAGCAAATAGGATGGGAGATGATGTGTAAGGCTGAGGGTGATAAAGGGAGAGAAGATCAGGGCAATCCTGATATGAGTGTTATTAACATTTACAAAAGCCTAGGTTTCCTTCTCTGCAGGGAATTCTTGGTGTTGTATTCTCAGGATCTGTTTTCATCCGTGGTGGTCTGTGGGGAAGCATGAAAAATCAGTTAATTGTACAGATTATTTTTGTTATTAGGGTTTTTTTAATTTATTTTTTTTATCACAACCCTGAAACTGGTGTTTGAGAAAGAAATGGATGAAATGACAACGCCTTTTTTTCTTTTAAGGGTCTGTGAAGAGAGGAGGAGGTGAAATGTAGCACCACTGCCAGGATTATATCTTTTATGCAGAACATGGCCATCAGGTTTAATTTTTGGTTTTGCATTTTTGAGTTATTATTCACAAAGGGTGGGCACAAGGGGGCCAAAAAGAATGGGGATTTCATGTCTCTCTATTGAGATAATCCTTTGCAGTTCAACTTGTGGCCTGTGAAAAGCCAGGCTTTGCTGGGCCTGCGTGGCTTGCCAAGCATGGGTTATTACACTGTTCTTGTGGTGCCCTGGGAAGAGGCAGAGCTGATTTATCACCTACAGATAAAGAGTGGCGTGAATGTGGTGACCTTAAAGGGCAGAATCTAATAAGAATGGGCCCTTTCAGCATCACATGGCACCGGCGACAACAGAATAAGCCATCTCCTCCTGCTGTATCTGGTGTCCTTGCGTAGTTTACATTTGTGGGTATGTATGGCTTATGGTGAAAACAAATGCTCTGCCCTGAAGCTCTCTGGAGGGAAGAAGGATGAGCTGGTGCTGAGTTACAGCAGAGCAGGACAATCCCCTCCCTTGCCCGGCTGGCGATGCTGTGCCTGATGCCCCCCAGGACATGGGTGGCCCTCCTGGCTGCCAGGGCACTGCTGGCTCATGCTCGACTTGCCGCTGACCAGGACCCCCAGGTCCCTTTCCATGGAGCTGCTGTCCAGCCTCTCGCTCCCCAGTCTGTCCATACATCCAGGGTTGCCCTGTTCCATGTTCAGAATCAACACCTTCCCTTGTTAAACAGTTGGTGTTTGCCCAGCCCGGTAATTTGTTAGGTCTCCCTGCAGGGCCTCCCTGCCTTTGAGGGAGTCAAGATGTCCTCCCAGTATCTTCCTTGGCTTTTGAATAACTTTTGAGCTGGATTTGTACAATTTATCCCAGTTGCTGCTCTGGGTCTTTCAACTGGTGAATGCACTGGCAGAGACTGAGGCAGACCTGAGTGCAGCAGGTAGATGTCTCCGGCTGAGCTCAGAGCTGCTGCCTACTTACTGGCTCTGAGGAGGAAGGGTTTTACCCTACACACCCTGCTGAGCTTGGCTGCAACGTGATCTTGCTGTAGCAGCTGCTTTTTATTGCTGAGAGACACCATCAGCTCAGGACCGGCTAGGATCTCTGATCTGGTGCTCCCTTCCTTTTGCATCAGACGAGCCAGCCTGCACCTCTGGAGCACCAGAGGGAGCTAAGCGGTGTTACAGCCTGTTGTTAATCATGACACAGAAGCTGGGCACACGACCTTCTGCTGCATCCCACTTCTGCTCCAAGGGCTGGGCTCTGCATGCCAGTGCAGTCCCAAGATGGGGACTGATGTCATTCCTCTGCAGGACAAGTTGATGCAAAAGGAGAACCACAGGAACTCCTCTCACAAGTGAAGGAAAAGCGTATGAAAGGCAGAGGAAAACAAATGCTCAAGTATCAGTCACTCAGCACCTCTGTGCTGATTTAGAAAAATGCACCCAATGAGAGGTCACACTACCTTGGTCCCCGCCTATCCTCTGGCTGATCTTGGGAACTCCAAGCTTCACTTTTCCTGGAAGGGAGCCAGGAAATTAATTTTCACTGGGGATGTCAGTAGCAGTACCTGCTGAGAATAGGCAGTATTCGTCTCACTGTAAGGCTGGCAATGTTCTTATCTGCCTCCATGAAAGGGCTGTAGGTGGCCTAGTAACAATGGATGAATATTGAGGAGGTTTTGGAGCTGGCTGGTACAATTATTTTAATATTGCTGAGATTTTAGTATACCTGAGATGTGTTAGGCCACCAAGAGCCTTGGGCAGACTTTTCTTTATTATTGTTTAAGCTGACGTGATGAATCACTGTTGGTACCTGGTCTCAGCTAGATCTGATACAGTGACTGTCTGTACCTGCTGTTCTGGTAGTGCAGCTTTTCCCATTGTGCAGATAGGATCTGTGCTGTGATTTGAACATGAAATATTGGGGGTATAGAAAAACAATGAGATTTTCAGGAGGCTGAAAGGTACATGAGCAAGACTTCAGTAATGCTGCATGTTTGAATCTTGGCTCATTTGGAAATCCAACACATGAAACTGTCTTCTTCAAATTTTGCTGGCAGAGGAATCACAGCTGTACTTGGAGCACTTTTCCCTTTCTGGCTTTACTTCCAAATTCCAGCCAATCTGACATTTCTTCTTCTGCTTCAGATGTGCTGTTCCCCAGCCTGCATCCTCACAGGCAACACATGGGTCACACTGGTTCATGAGAAGGCATTTATTTCTTTGGCTTCAACTCAAAAGCTAGTTTGCTACATGGATTTTGAGGTGCACAGCAGCAGATACCTAAGGCAAGCAAGGAGGGTGACTAAGAGACAAGAATGTGCTGTGGATGCACCCTGGAAATGCTGCTGTGTTATGTAATGAGGACCTGGGCTCGACGTAAGCATGAGGTCACAGCCTTGAACACATGCCTGCCTCTCCCAGCAGGTTCGGGCTAAGCTGCAGACACACACAGCAGCTTCAGTGCTGCTTCAGTGTCTGCACAGTAAGCAACGCTGAATGCACGTGGTTTTGTTGCTCTCTTGGCTGTGCCAAACCAACTCTAGGCAATACCTTGGTTTTGGGGACAAATGAGGGGTAAAGCAAACAACAACAAAAAAAGAGAGAACACAGGAGAAACTGTTAGTAGCAGTTACTGTTCAGTTCAGACAGATGACAGCATTTTATTATCCCTTGCTTGGTATCCAGGGGAACCTCAGGAGCTCCCTAGCAACAATACAGCAGGAAAAGGAAGTGTCTGAATTCCTGAAGCTAATGTGTTTGTGCAGGGCTATTGGCCTGTGGGCACTATCTGTCCTGGTTGTAATGGGATGGAGACCTGCTACCTTCTTCCACAGAGCTGCCAGGCAGCAAAAATGGCAAAGGCAGCAATTTCTGGAACTGAGAGAGAGGAAAAGGAGCAGACATAGTCTAAGGAACTGCGTGGTCGACCCATGAGGAAGGAAATACTTCTCTGGTCATTGACTGAGATGCATGGCCAGTCTGTGTATCTTATAGAATAAAGATGTTGTGACCTCTGTGTTCCCCCTGGTCTCCTAAAAATCCAGCTTTTCAAGTTCCTTTCCTCTTTTTCTATCTACTTTTAATCATCCCTTTATCCAAATCTAATGTTTCCTTGTTTCTGAAGATGACCTTTGTAATCCTGCCATTGTTCCTCTTACTGCTCTGCTGTAAGTGGATCATGACAAAACAGGAAACCATACCATCTATGTTCTCTCAGGACTGGCTTCATAAAGGATCCCAAATTTCCTTGATGGGAAAGCTTTCAAAGGCCTAATGTAGACCTCTAGAACAAGAAAGTACTAAGATCCTCTAGGAACCGAGAGACCACTGACACTGGAGACAAATGGCTCCATGTTGAAATGTCACCTTGGAAGATTGATTTCAGATTTTTAATTTTGAAATAGTGCTTAGACGTGTCTCCCCTTTATTATATAGGGCATCAGTGGATCTTTAATTTCCTCTGCATTTGGGATTTGTCCACCTGATGCTATCCCCCTGAAAGGCACCAAGACAGGGTGAATTTTGCATGAGTTCAACTTTGGCTAAAGGCAGTACTTGAGAGCTGGTGTGTCCCTCTAATTCTTCCAGCCCTATGCTTTGTTCCACTTGGCAGGCTGACACATAAACCTCTGTAGCCAAAACTGAGCTGTTAACAAAAAACTCCCTCATCCTTTCATCATAAAATCTTGAAAAAAACTACTGTGTTGCTCTGTTATCTCCACGTGTAAGCTTTGTTCTTGGCAGGCACAAGTGCATCTTTTTCCAGAGATGGAATCACTAGGAAGAAGTTCATAGGTGGTCCCAGGTGTCCATGGGACTTGTAGTTCCCTTCTGTTGCTCACCAGGGTGTGATTTCCAGGCGCCACGGTAAGGTAGGAGCTGCAGACACCTGGAGCAGAGTGTGCCTTTCTTGCTGGGAATGTATGAAGCATTTTGTCTAAAATATTGTGGTTTTTCTCTAGATTGTTTGGATGATTGGAAAGGCGTGGAGTACTCCCTTTCCCCATACATTGCATACATTGCTTTCCCCTGTCTTGACATGAAAAGTTTTCCTCACTAAAGGAAGTGGGGACATAGGTGTGCAATTTTGCTTTTCTCCAGAGTATTCTGACTGAAGGGGAATAACATTTGCTTCACCACTGATGCACATCACATTGCAGACACCTTGTCATGGTGTATCTCTCCTCTATTCGACTCTGCTATGGATACCTGTATGTTAATGACACTTTCAGCATCAGCAGGGTATGATTTTGCCAGCTTCATAGGCACCCACCACCTCCTCTGCTCGGTCATTTGGAGATGAATCTGTGTCCCCCCACCCAGTTTGGTGCTATTGCAGCATTTCTAGCCATGATGAGCTGAGCAGAACTTGGGCTGATGATTCATTACTGGAAGAGTGTTGAGCATACAAATGAGAGGGTACAATCAGCAGTGAGGCTTGCTTTGCGAATTTCTGCTCTGCTTTGCTTCACCAGTAGGAACATTTCTCAGACCAGCCTGCAATCCTCTGCAGCCCTGATGGTGGGCTCTCGGGTTATGTAGCACTGTAGAAACTCCTCTGACAGGCACAGGCCGTGAAAGGAGCCTTGTACTTACTGAATGTGAAGTGCTGCTGGCATGCACCTATGCTAAGCTCCTCCCTTCCTGGTGGCCTCTATCAGTGCATTTTATTAGTCAGGCAAGTGAGGAGCTCAAACAAAGGCTGAAAGAAAAATAATGGGCATATGCATCTCGCTGCCCTCCTCGTATAAATCAGTGTGCAGTGATGAACCATTATTATTTGTGTGCTTCTAGCTACTTGTAGATGGCCACAATCCAGATTAGATGCTCTCTGTGCCAGTACATCTGATTGTCAATAAGAAGCAGCTGGACTCAGCTGAAGCAAAAGCTTTTTCCTGCATATGACAGAAGAGTGTTGCTAAAGTTGGCTGACTCCTGGTCTGTGTAGGATATATTCCAACAATAATGTTGTGTTTTTTTTTTTTTTTTGCTAAACACTTTCCAGCTTTTCTTTGAAGAAATGTACTCAGAATTTCCCATAATGCATTTTGCAAAGCTGACAGTCAGCACTTTGTGTGATCTTCTCTCCTTCTGGTGATATGAGATAGTTTTCTGTGTAATTCTATTGATTGTAGTGATTTTATTTCCATTTGTCCACATCAGAGAGGTCAGAATCAGGACCTGACATTTATCCACTGGTGGCTGAAAGGCAGCTGGAGGTGGAAGGGTATAAGCATCAGTGAAGAACACAAAAGGATTAAGATACCAGCCCTGTTACAGAAAAATCTCCTGTTAATGCTTTGGTGGCCAGCAGAAATTCGTAGTTCACTGAAACCAGCAAGCGGTGGTGTGGCAGACCAGCAGCTCACCCATTTTCAGTGCAGTTGCTCATGCAAGCATTTGAGTACATGAACACTGTATCCAGCTCTGGGGTCTCCAGCACAGGAAGGACATGGACCTGTTGGAGTAATTCCAGAAGAGGCCACCAAGATGATCAGAGGAACGAAGCATCTCTCCTATGAGGAAATGCTGAGAGAATTGGGATTTTTCAGCCTGGAGAAGAGGCAGCTTCAGGGTGACCTAATTGTGGCCTTTCAGTAATGGAAGGGAGCCTACAAGAAAGAAGGGGAGAGATATTTCCAAGAGCAGGTAGTGACAGGGCAAGGACAAATGACTTCAAACAGAAAGAGAGTAGGTTTAGATTAGATATAAGGAAAAAATTCCTTACTGTGAGGGTGGTGAGGCATTGAAACAGAGAAGTTGTGGATGCCCGATTCCTCAAAATGTTCACGGCCAGGTTGGATGGAGCTCTGAGCAACTGGGTCTAGTGAAGGGTGTCCCTGTCCATGGCAGGGTTGTTGGACTAGCTGGTCTTTAAGGTCCCTTCCGACCCAGGCCATTCCATGAGTCTGTGATTCTCTGAGTTACGATCTCTTTAGGGAAGCAGATGAACCGGGCTGTTATGCTGCTTCCCAGGTGCTAAAACGGCCTGTTTTCTCTTTGCATTATTTGTGTTGAGGTTGTAGTGGTATTTCTAAGTTGAAGTGGGTAAATGTTTGTTCTGATGATGCACTCTGATGCCCATCTCCTCTGAGCAATACAGTTATTCATAGAAGCGAGGAAATTTAGCACGCAATCGCTCAGGAAACTCGCTCTTTCCTATTTGGAGCCCTAATTAGAGCAATTAATCACTGCTGCTTCTGCCATCTAAGCTTTCAGGCTAGAATATATTGTCCTCTCTTGTCAGAGCAGAAATGTAAAAATGGTTTCCCTTTACCTGACACTTTGCCAGTACAGCCTTTATCAGTGTCTGCCTCCTACCAGCTTCTATCTTTCCTGAGAGCTGGAGCTGAAAATGTAAAGAACAAAATGACGTGACTGTTCCAAAAGAAAGATGAGGTGTGAAATTTTAAGAGATCAGCTTCTACTCTGTTTACGTGGGTTTTAGCTGGGTTTCTCCATTTGAATTACCTTTCCTGGGAATTTCTTTTGGATTTCCATATTGTGGTAACAAGGTGACCATTTTGGGGAGGGAAATACCCTGACATTTCCACTGTAGACAAGGGTGTTCTTTCCACTTGATGCAACTAAAACTTCCCCTCACAAAATCCCTACCTACTGAAGTTTTCCAGGTATGTGCCCAGGGAAGGGCAGGTGTGTTTTAACTCCATATCTGCCCCTTGGCTGATTAATCAGTATTTAATTTAAGTGGTTAAATGCAGTTGTCATTCTGCTCCCCTTGCTTCCCCAAGTATCAATGTGCATCAGGTGATAAGCTGTAGGGGCTGGGGATCACAGGACAGTGCCATGGCCCTCTCTATCTCACAGCTCTTTAAGTTAGGGGCATCAGTGCTTTAGTCCCTTTCCTGTGTGTTCTTGTGACAGTCATTCCTCTTCCAAGGAAGAAAGGCATTTCTTTTGGCACCTGACCCGATGTGCACACCCCTGGGTGCACAGAGGCTCTCTGCTGCTGAGGCTCTCAGGCGCCTGCAATGTAACCTGAGAAGCTGAAGATCTGAACTGTACCCTGCTTGCCTTTTTTTTCCTGAGAAAAACTGTGGTGGTGTCTTCCTGTCCACAGACCTGCAGGTTCCACTGGGCCCCCCATGGAGTGTAACAGCACAGGAGTCAGGTTTGTCTCCACGACGCTGGAAGTGCCTGAACTTCCGCTGAGATTTAGTGGCTGAGTGGGGGTGCTCTGATGTTCTGCTGCAGTGCCAAACAGAACGGATGAGCTTGGCTCTGCAGTGGCAGTAGGGAAGATGAAGATGGCCATCTGTCCGCAGCCAGCACACACACACACACACACACACGCGCACACACACGACTGAAAACTCCCAACATGTAGCTATGAACACAGAAGGTACTGGACTGCAAATCTAGTCTAGTAATGTATAGAAGTTTCTGAATATCATCTGGATACTTGCAGCATTTCCAGCTGCATGTATAAGGTAAGTTGAAATTCATGTTCTTGTTAGCCCTTGCTAACATTATGAATGGTCTGACAGTACCATTGTGAAATATCAATTTTCTTTTGGTGTACTTTCTGCTGCTTCCTTATCAGCCAGCTTCAAAACCTCTTACAATGAAGCAACTCTCTGAATCTGAGATGTTAACACTAATGTTTGTCTCTTTGCTGCCCTTGATGAAAAATTAATGAACTATGAATGAATCAACAGTTCTGCCCTGTTTATGTTTTTCTTCTTTTCATGCTTGGACGCCAAGATGCATTTACTGAAACACGGGAACAGTTGATTTTTGACTTTTGAGATAAATTTGTCCAGGAAAACTTCCAACAGGGATCCTCTTTCTTGGACCTCTGGATCTTGCAGACCTTAAGCAGATAAGAATTGCCACAGCCCTTCAGTGAAGGACAGCCCAGAGCAGCTCACAGCTCTTGTAATGTGCCAAACATCGTTTGTTGCTCATTTCTATTTATCGCCCCACCAGCTGATTGAGTAATTCAGTACACCATTAACAGGCTCTCCCCCTAAGCACAGAGACAGCAGACAGTGTGCACTTCGCATTCCTGAGCTGTTCTTTTGGAGAAGTTGCTAGAGGGAGCAGAGGATAAATACTGAACCCAAGACACAACTTAATACTTCTGTTGTGAAGGTCTGTAATTTGATTACTTCTGTTTTGGTGGAGGAGGAGGGAGGGGACAGTTAGCGGGCAGAATAAAGACAGTTATTCCTCTCCCCATTCCACTTGACTTGAACTACTTGCTTTAGCAGCGGTGACCCAGAAGCAGTTCCCCAAACGCAGCCAAGGTCCTGCTGCACCCCAGGACCACTGCGTAACAAGTCTGGAGCCTGGGGATTGTGACAGCAATCTGCCTTCCTCGTTGTTGTGACACAGAACAGCGTTTCACCTGGGCTGCAGCACATCCCACCTTACCTGCTCTCACACACGCACAGAATGGCACCACAGCACACTGACTCTCAGGGGGTTGGAAGCTCCCTGCATGTATCCAGGTACTGGATTAGTGCTATCACAAGAGACAGCTGCTTGTTCCCACTGACAAGACAAGGTCCATTGCTTAGGGGAACATGAAGCTCAATGCACTAAACAATGGTCCAGGTAAACCTGGATGATGACGGTGCCTTTCAATATACTTCTGGTAGCTCTCCAAGGACTGCACTGAAAAGGAACTCTCTATGCTAGCCAAATGCATTTCTGTGCTGCTATCTTCTCCCAGTTTGTTAAGAGAAGAACCCTTATGTTCCTTTTGGGATAACGAACCATATTTCTTAGCAACAGTTTCACAAAGAGCTGTATCAGAATTTCTTTCTTTTTGATTTAGAGCAAAAGATGAATCAGAAAGTAGTACATGTTGTTTTTTTTTTTTCAATCTTCCAGTCTTATTTTGGTGGTAGTGTTTTTTTCAGTGATGGTAATTTTGAATGCCCAGGTCAGGAGGATATGCTACTGGAATTAACATAACTTTTGATTACACATCAAAAGATTTTGGATAGATTAAGTAGTTTCCAACACTTACATTTCCATTTCCTATTTTCCCAGGAGACTAATTCAGATGATCTGCATACACCGGTAGCTTCTGTGTCATTCAGGAAATGGTAAATATTCCAAAATGCAAGGAAATAGAAATTTCTCAGTCGCTCTTTCTTTTCCAGCGAAAGCATGAGCTTCTTTTGGTAGGACTTTTCCATGTTTCAAGGAGCCACTGGACACAGACGTAGCAAGATCAGCCTCTACTCAGATCCACCACTGACAATCCCCTGTGAGGGCATACATTTTAATCACGAATGGATGGCAGCTGCATAGACCTTAAGACTGTACTTACCTCATCCAAAATCCATGACTGTCTGATCGCCTGGAACTTTCTTTTTTTGTAGCACAACTTCATGCTGTTGCCTCATTCATTTGTGAGGAAACGCCAGAACGTGAACATTGGCAAATAAGGCCTCACCTGCACCATGTGTCAAATTCCTTATACGATCTCTGCAGGAACCGGTGGCACTCAGTAATTTGTAGGACAGCTCTACTTAATCTCCCTAAATTTAATAATTTAAATGCCTGGAGATTTCACTGAGTATTTTTGTGAGATGAGCTTTCATTTAAAATGTAGAACCTGGGAGAAAAAGCAAATTCTCAAAGAACCTTCTCTAAACCTAAGTATTAGGTTTCCAAAAATATAAACCCTGGAAAATAATCTTTTTAGACATTATAGGTATTCTTCTATTCTCAAATCTTAATATAAAACCAATGAATGCTTTGGAACTCAGTCCTCTGAACCCATTAAGAGGATCATGATAAGCTTTCTCTCCTCCCACACTTCACTTTATCCTCTGCTAACAGTGGCCACAGAGGAGACAAACCGGTAAGGATGCTTGAGGCATTTAGTAGGTGTTTAAATCCTACCTGCTGAAGTGAAACAAATGATTCATTTGTAAAGACCATGAAATGAACTTTCCCATCAGACAGACCCATGCCAGAAGTAATCCATATGTGAAACCCTAGGAACTTCTGCTATGTTGTATTGTTATGGGAATACATCTACACTCGACTTTCCTGTGATCTGGTGATGAGTCAGCATGTGTTTTTCACTAGAAGTGTTTCCTTCCACAAAGCTTATGGAGGTCTTCCAGATATCTAAAATTCTACAACCAAAGTAGTTGCAAAATGTAATGTCATCTCCACTCCTGCCTCTCGGTAAATTCACTGAAGTTAGAGGCTTTTGGGTCTGAAGAAGGAATGAAAGAGGACAGCAGGACTTTCTTCTGTAAAAGGAAATACACCTAGGAGGGTCTTACTTAGATGACTTGATCTTCAATTAGAGACTATCTAGGATGACATCAGGGAGACACAGCCATAAACTTCAACTGAACTTCGCCATCTGCCTGAACACTGGCTAGAAAGTACATGGCACACCTGGTCAGTGCAAAGCGAGGCAGCTACTTGAATCATATTTTTAGAAGACCAGTTTTAGGATTTCACTCTTCAAAAGCTATGCAGGGAAAGAATTTCAGAACTGGTAAGAATAAGAACATACAATGCACCCAGCTTAAAATCTCAGATTTCTTCTAGTTATTTTCTTTGGGCAGTGCCTCCTTTGGGGCAGGAAGCACTGTATGCTGAATTGTTGCAACAGGTTAATGGAGCGTTTCCCCCCAGGACTCCATCAGCCTGTGGATTTTCTGAAGTCCATCTGTTATCTGCTAAACTGTTATTAGATGAATTGTTGCTGATTCTGGAACATACACTGAGCACTAGTCCCATGCCATTAATTACAGAGAGAAAATTAAGAAATTTTAAAACTGGACAGTGATCACAATGAATTTGAATCTTACCCTTATACATTTTAATTTGAAATATGAGCCTGTATTAAGAAGAGGTAACTCTAGCACACATATAGAGTGCCATCATATGGAATGAACAGATTTTTACCAGCAGAATTTGTCTAAAATATTTGAACATCTTGTAACTGAGAAATACCTGACTTACAGAAACTTCACAGTAAAACCTGGAATTTCTTATCATGGTTCCACTTGTAGCAGCTGTAAATCTCTGAAAACCAAGTTTTTGTGATGAAAATGGCAATTAAATACTAGTTTCAGTTGTACTATTAGACATTCACCTAAGACAATAAAGAATATGAAATGAAGAGCATTAGGCTTTTCTTATAGGATATGCTGTGCTTTAAAACTTATTTTATTGATCCTAAAGTTACAAGATCAATTACTGACATTTTCTTGAGGATCAATCTTGGATTAAATGGCAAAATGAAGAAAAGGTTTTCATATGTACTATATCCAAAAGCAGAAACAGATTGCCGTTCTCATGTGAACATTCAGAAACCTTTCCTGATTATTAAACAGTATGTCTGAAGTATATCTAAGTTAAACCAGCCGCCATAGCGCTTTTTGGTTAACCAAAGAAGTCCTACAGTGAAATCAAACGTTGAGTAAAATCTGTACTACTTTAATACAATTTCCCTCTAACATAATTTTTTCCTGTTTTTAGATTCATGTATATTCTGTCTATCAATTACAATGCAAGTATAAGTAAGATTTAAGCAAGGATGTTGGAGTGTGAAAATAATTCATGGGAATTTCTAATAGGCTGGTGGGAATACATTTTTTCCACATGAAGGCAAGTCCTGTCTCATCAAAGACAGCAGACTTGATTTTCCGCTGTTTCATCCCTTGACTAGCCACTATTACCTGCAGAAGGGACAGGAAAGCTGAGAGCAGTCTGCTACTAAATCAGTACTCCACTGTGACCAGAACAGTAGTATTGCACCTGTTCTTCCTTCCATTTGAATAGATGTGAGTAAACCTGGATACAAATTAAAACAACAAGCCATAGGGCAAAGAGAAGTCTTGTCATTACTTCAGGTAGGCAAAATGGAGATTTGATAGTACATACATGGTCCTCTTCCATTCTCCCTGGTTTTGCTACTTGAGGCAGAAGCCTTGCAGTTATCACCCTTCAGTGACATGAACTCATCAGGTTTGCATTCACCTCGACAGTCCTGTGATGGAGAATGGGAAATAAAGGGACAGTATGAGTCCTCTCAGGTAATTAATCTAAGCTCCAATGCTTCCCACACCAGCCTATTTTCAATTTCGGCACAGTATAGTTTATACACTCTAACATTATTGCTCAGAAGATAGAATGATGATTCAGGTTTACTAAAAACAGCTTCACAATACTGCAATCATGCCTGTGAAGCTTCATCTCGTATCCTGTGTTTATAAGTTTCTTCTCACTGAGAAATAAATTTGTGTGTTGTTTCGTGTTTTATCAGAAAAGTTAGTCACCAGACACCTAAAACACTGATATACCATGTTTAAGGAAACATGGCTTGCTTGGTCAATCTGCCTGCCAATTTTTTTTTCCTGCTTTTAAAACATATGTATAATACCATAGGTGACCTCCCTTAATACTGCTGTCCATACAAATCACAAATAACTGAGAAATAATATGCCACTGCTGCATCCTGTCATGCCAGAAGATCAAGATTACTTTGAAGATTATTTAGAGTAGGTGTTACATATCATTTGTGCCCAGATCCACTGAAGTCAATGAAACGACGCCTACTGGCTTCTGTGGGAGTCTGACTTGGACATTATTCTGGCAATCTGTCCACCACTAAATTAAACTATTCCAGGGGATAAAAGCCCAAACGAAGAAAAGTAGAAATTTGGGAACTAAAACTGAGCCGCAAATAAATATTCTAATTCAATGGCATCCTGAAAAGACTTAAATAAAACACAAACACACTTACACTGGCGTGTACACACACATACATACAAAAAAAAGTTATGATTTTAACAATCTTAAAAATCCATAGTCTAAAATTGTTTACATTTAAACAACTGAGTATAATAGGTAGCTTTCTTGACTTTCCATTTATTTCCCTGAGCACTGATCTTTGGAACATTTGGAGTTTCAGAATTGTCTAGTTCATAATTCCTAAAATAATTATCTTAAGTAAAATGCTGTCTTTTTATGACAAAAATCAATTTGTTAAATAAAACTAGGATACAACTTCCATGAACTACAATGTATATAGCCAAATTTTTAAAAAACCAACAACTATTATTACACATCTGCATCTGTATTTAGGCACCTAGCTGGTTCATCTGTTTTTCAAAATCACCCTGCAGTCTAGCAGTTCCCATTTAATTCAGTATCAGGTACTACGCTGTCTCATAAACTCATTTAATTGGAGACCTACACAAGGATTTAGCCTCCCTGCTTTAGTTACTCATTTTGCAAAATCTCGTTTGTATGAGCAATACAGTAAGTTATGGGATTATTATTATTAGTCTCCTGCCTAAACCAATATTACAGGCAGAGATTACATGACTTCCCACTTTCCCATAAGGGGTTAAGAAGGTGCATCTGCAGAGAGGCAGCATAAAACCAATCTTCAGTACTAAAATGGGACTTAGCTAGGGCATATGTTTTAGACTGGCATTCCACACCAGGAAATCTGCTGGGCAAAAGGAGCTCTATTTTAAATTTCTGCTATTTAGAACTCCTTGACAAATTGGCAACTGCTGCTTTTCACTCTTCTCTAGATTAGAGCTTTAATTGTGAGCTTCACAGACATCAGTTTGCAACTTTAAGACTTCTCAGGCATTCTGCATTTTAGATTATACAAAGTGTGCAAGTCAAAACATTTTAGAAAACAACAGTGCAGAGAATATTTGAATATTTTAGAATCAAATCTCTCTCTCCAGTTCTAAGGCTGCAAATTACGTCAGCCTCTCTGCAGCTAAAAAGTTCAAAATAATTTTCCATGAACCACAGAAATAGACCGTAACTTTGCATACTCTTAACTCTCCCTCCACTCTGTCTCCCCTCCTCTTCCACCTTCCCCCCCACCCCCCCGCCCGTGGGTAGCTGATACACTGGCATTATGCAGCAGGCTCCAAACACAGGATTAACAAAATGGTTATTTTGTAATACTTCCCTTCAATATGCCTTAACTGGAGGAGGGGGTATTGAACCAAATGCAACCAGAAGAGTTGCTTTTTGGTTCTTCGTGCAACATGAAATCAAGCCTTTGTCTATTCTCAAATGATGTAATAAAATATGCCATATCTGCTTCTCTTTAATTAGCACTTTTTTACACTATCTGGTACTGGCATTCCACAGCAGAATCCAAAGGGAGGATTTAGCACTTTTTCCTCTTTGCAGAAACCCCTTTTAATACCTCGAAGTTCATGAGGAGTTAACAGCACACGATCCCATTACTTCTCCCCTCCCCCTTTTCAGAAATTAGACTGGCCTTTCTTTAAATAAACAAACAAAACAAACAAACAAACAAATACCCTTGCTTTAAAATAGGAGTATAAATACTGTTTTGAAAACACATTTGGAAGATGTCTTCCAGGATGGTTTATCTTTTTGTTTTTTTTAATCCTTTAAAACTGTGACTACTGCACCAGTTAAGGCTGTTTACAATATATATATTTTTCAAATAAAACTTTTAATATTCAAGCTTACCAGATTGATGAATTGTAACAGGTAAAATGGAACTCTTTACAAGGTAAACCATGTAGTTGTACAAAATAGAATTATACCCTTCACCTGTGCAAAACAAAAAGAAATCCTGCCTTGCATTATAAACACAGAACCTGTTTACAAAAAGGAATGTGTACTACATTTGGACTTCCTTTTTAACTGCCATATCCTAGCAACATCTCAGTTATTTTAGTAAAGGAACTAATCATCAATTTTAAACTGCAGTGAATTTACCAAACATTTTCACTATAGACTTCTGAAAGCTTTTACAGTAAGAAGTTATCAACAAAAGCAGGCACGTTAGTGTACAAAAACGTTGTTGATTTTTTTCCTGTTTCTTTTTCAAAGTGCAGGTTTTTCTCAATGTGCATCTTACAAGACCAACGAATGTTTTAACTCACTAAATCTTAAAACAGAACTCAATTCTCCCAAGGAGTAGTGTAAACGTTAAAGATCCCCAATACACCTCTAGTAAACGTGACACAAATGTCTCTGCGTTGTTTAGAAATTTAGCTCTTTTGAGAGGTAAAGAAGCTTCATGACACCTTTTCCTTACACTGGCTGGTTATCATAAATGGGTAACTCTGGACTGCTAAAGCTGGAGACTGATGAATCACTTGAAGGGAACTAAACTTGGCTACAGAGGAGAGGCGACGGGAGGAACCAACCCTTAGGCGTTTCTTGCGCAGCCTTCGGAAAATTCAGCCGCCGGCGGACGAAGGGTCGGTGTGGGGGAGGGAAGGGGGGGAAGGAAGAGGAAGCAGGGTGGGAGGGAGGAGAAGCTTCCGCAGAGCCAGAGACACGGCGGAACGCCGCCCGTGTCCCGCTGCGCCCGCGGCGGCGGGACCATCCCGTCGGTTTTGCGAGAACTGTCCCCGAGCCCCGCGGCTGCGAAGTGCTGGCGGGGGGGGGCCCGCCGGCGCCCCGGC
>VZRQ01003014.1:264-81950 GCA_013397975.1 Machaerirhynchus nigripectus | reverse complement strand
AGGGATGCAGCTCGGGCAGGGGGTGGCGGGGGTTTGAACACCCCCGCGGTTTCGTTGCCGAGGGCTGCTGCTTGTCTCCGTGTTCCTATCTTCTCTCCCTCTCCTAATTTTATTTATTTATTTCTTAGCTCTTGCGCTCTCCACGAGGCCGGCGAGCCGCCGTGCATCCCTGTGACCGCGTTGCAGTGTGTCGGTGGCTCTGATGCAGCTAGCGGACCGAGCCCCCACGCCGCGCTGCCCGGCGCAGGTCCTCCGTGCCCGCGGGGGCGGCGGTCCCCTCCTTGTTTCGTGCACCTCCCTGTGGGATTGCGCCCCGTGGGCGGCGGAGCTCGAGGGACGAATGGCCACGGCGGCACCCTCGGGACGCCCCGTCCGGGAGCGCCCGCAGCACCGGGGGTGGAAGCCAGTTTGAGTGTGGTGCCGCCAGTTGCCCCCATAGAGGGTGGCCCGGCGACTCCTCGGGGAGCACCCGGTGTGGCCTTCTGAAAGAGAGGTTGGAACCGCAGCCTCGGAGCAGGGAAGTCCGGCAAGGGGTTCTTGAGAAAGACTCTTCCTCGCCGGTCCTTTTTTCTTCCGGGAAGCTGTAGCCTTTCAGCTCCCCCATTTTCCCTATCAGCCGTGCGCACGCCAGCCTTGCTGGGTATTTTTAGCCGGCGCCGCTGATTAGCATTCAGGGGAGCAAGCGAGAGAGAGAAAGCAGTTTTCCAAATCGTTTTCTCTTCCAGCAGCGCAAGTGCACCTGTTGGTGGCAGGAGGGGGGTGTGTGGCATTATCCGGTGCTTAGCTTTCTCCAGAGATGCGACCTTGCCCCCTCTGTCCCGTCGGGGTAGGCCCTGTCGGCACCTCCCTGAGGAGCGACAGCACCCTGCTGTAATCTCGGGCAGATGGGCACAGGTCTCCCTTGCAGCAGCTGCTCCTCCCCGAGAGAGGCTTCTGGGCCCTGCATGGGGCAGTGGTCCTCCCAGGGACACTTGGTGGGAGGCTGTCCTGCCTGGAGCCCAGCTCTCTATGGTTGCACTGTCCAGAAGTGTCATTGGCTCAGTATCAAAAAGTATCAAAGTGATGTGCCATCCTGCCCCTTGGGACCAGAAAGACAAGGGAATTTTTCTCTCTCTCCTGTTCACAGAGGGCCCATGGACCACTGAGCATGTGAGAAAACACAAAAGTCCTGACCAGCCTTCTTGTATCCCTCAAGAAAGTGGTGGCGGGGTATGTTGTCCACAGTCATCATCAGCATTTCCTCTTCCCAGGCTGTCCCTTACTCCTGAGGACTGAGTATATTGGTCTGCTGATCTGTGGCCGTGTAAAGATTTGGCTATAGGATCTGTGACTTTGGCTCTGCTTGTTGTGAGTGCCTGGACTGCTGGGGAAGATCTTCAGGTGTCTGGAGAAGAATTCACCCCATCACTTTTAAAATGCATAGAGGGCACACAGGATTTTATAAAGTATGGCATGCACCTCCTGAGATCTCTGTTGAACATCAAAACATTGCTTCAGAAAGCACATGTAAACTCAATCCAGCTGTTAATCCACAGGGCCCTGGCAGGCACACTGTGTGGAGAGAGAGGAGAATTAGTTAGTGGGAAGTAAACACTTAATGAACTAATTATATGTAGAATGGGCAAAGTGCCTTTCTCCCTGACACACAACATAAACTTATATGCGAGGGAAATGTGTGATTTGTATAACTTGATTGTCAAGAGCTTAAAAAAATGAACTATTTATTGTTAACACTAAATAATTACAAAACTAAGAAAAGCTCTAAGCCTTTATGCATCAAATTATTAGTCAGCCTTTAACTTACAATGGTTAGAGTTGAAAAACCAAACCTTCCATTGAGGGCAAATTGTTCCTTTTTTGTATAAAGGATTTCTTGATGTTTCTTTCCTTCTCCCTGTTTTAGCAACTGCCAGAAGTGGGCAGCAAGGCTTCTCCAGCATGGTTCTTCAGGTGTTCCTACAGCTGTCTCAGATGTTCAGTCTTCCTCATCTTGAGTGTCGTCTTCTAAAGACAGGACCTTTTCTTCCCTGTGTTTGTGATAGGAGACTGATCTTTGATTACACCCCACAAAGCTGTGCATTGTGAGAGGCCAAGCTAATGCACAAAGTTAATCATGTAATTAGTACTTCTGCTGTACCTTTTTATTCCTCCTGCGGAGCAGCTTGCTACTGTTAACCTTTTCCAGATCTTATCTGTTTCTCCCCAAAATGCCCTTTGTCTTCCAAGCACCATGTTCAATATGCAAGGCCAGAAGTTTCACTGCCAACTTGTTTCACCACATGTTATTTATTATTCATAAACATCCTGTGTTTCACTGCCACTCTGAGTTAGCCCAGTTTTTCACCAGGTTATTTACAGCTTTGCACTGTAACACATTTTCAGTAAGAGGATACTTTTTAAATACACACGTACACATACAGAGTATGGTCATTAGCATATCCTGCACATTGAAGGTCAGCTTCTTTGGATAACAGGTCTAAAAGCATTGTAATCATGTTGTTACATTAATAATAACAGACATAACACTCTATAAAACATCTATATTCCTATATTGAATAATTTGTTGATGACTGAATTGACATTACTGTAAAAGAAAGGGCTGACCTTCCAGTCCAAACAAAGGTCACTGAAGAGTTCTCTGGACCCCAAAGGGTAATGCTGATCACCTCAGTCCTAGCTCATGGCCCCTTCCAGTAGGGTTAGGATGCCCATTTGCATGTTCATAGCCGATCTGTGTGTGTCTAATTCCTCAGCCAGGTCTGCCTGCTGAAAAAAGAGTATCTGTGTGCAACAAAAGATGAGAGAACTTCAAGCCACTTGGCTATGTCTGTCTGTCACCTAAATTAGTCGCTGTAGGTAGTTCTGAGTCTCTGGAAGCTGTTTTATCTTTAAGCTTTGTTAGTCATATTTTCCTTTCCCAAAATTTATCAATTGTTTCCAAGGGTTATTCTGGTGGTCTTTGGAGCGAGTGTATAAGGTTTTGCAGGACAACACCAGCCTGGAACATATGTTCCCAACAGTCTCTTCACAATCTTAGCCTGGGTTTCTGTATGTTGCAGGTAGTCTTTTATGGCCAGATCCCATCTCCAAAGAGGGGTAGGAGATCATTGTTCCAAAGTTTTGTTTGGCTCGCAGGGAAGCTGAGGGAGCTGTGCTTGTTGGGTTGGGTGCCTTGTTGGGAGTAGGCACTGCCATGACCAACAATGCAGGCTTGCTTTGCTCACTGTGCACGGAGCTGGATGTTTTCAGTAAAGTGCAGATCAGCCTCTTAACTTTTTGTGGTGACTCAGTGGCACAAAGGACACCAGAGCTATTAATTATTTGTACTCTAGGCTTGAAGCTAAAATGTGTGCTTGTGAAATAGATGGAGATCTTCAGCTTATGCCACCAAAGTGCAAAGCATTGCGTTATTTTATTGTCTGCCTCTCCTCCCACACTGCGTTTATGGTAAGATATATGTGTTGTTACTTCTGTGCCAGTTTGATAAATGGTTGTCATAGCTTTGACTATTCAGTCATGATGGCTTTCTAACATACCATAACTTATTCTGTTTCCTACTACTTATTTTTATTTTCATTTTTTCCCCCCATTTCCATAGGGGACATTATGGACTGTAAAATCCGACAAAAGTTGCTCTACACACAGTTACTAAGAATACATTAGAAATTAGAAATTTGAAACTCTGAAGGTGAAACCTATTGTGTTTCTTTCTGGTTCTTCTTCTTTCCCATTTTCAAGGTCCACCAGCATGCTTCTGTGTGCTTGAGGCCTCCTGTTCTCTGATTTTCACAGTGTCTTATGGGAAAGGCTCATCTCCACAGGGGATGTATGGAAAAGGACCTACATAAAGCATGAGGTGTAGGACATGCTGGAAAAGGACCTACATAAAACTACAAGTCTGGACCTAACTTGCTGGTGGCCTCTGATGAAAAAACGTCTACAGATGCTGCTTCAATGGGTGACATTTCTAATAGAAAGCAGACAGGTTGGGAAGAAAACACAAGGATTTAAAATAGAGAAACCAAATCCTATGCTAGAAGCTGAACATGTATGGTTCTCCTGGCAGGTATTAGTACTAAGAGTTTTGAAACAAGGGAAGAAATGTTTGAGAAGTTAGGGGTATAAGAACAAAAAGGTGGTTTGCACTCTAAGATCGTGGTGTAATTTAGGTTTGAAGGGGCCACAGGAGGTGTCTAGTCAGACCTGCTCAAAGCAGGAACATATCGGGTTGGACTGGGTTGCTTGGGGCTGTTTGATACTACTTGATAAATTATTTAAGCAAGAACATCTTTACTTATGTCAACAAATTGTTAAATTATGGCAAATTTTCAGAGAACTGATTGTTTCCTAACTGCTGTTCTGATGGTGGGACCTGGATGGCTATTTCATTGTGTGGGTTCTAGGAAGCTGCTAAGTTCATCGTAAGAGATTGCTGAACACTTTGCCAGACAAAAGGTGTCTCAAAATCCTTCTCTTTGGGCTCTCAGACTATTTTGAATTGTGTTTCAGTTTAGTCTTTCAGTTCAGTCTGCATATTTGATATATTCCCATATCTTTGAAATCAATGCTGTACAAAGGGCTTAAGACTGACACATCTCTTAGCTTCTATTAGGCCTTCGGCACAGGACCTGAGCAGCTATCACACACCTGTGCTTTGCCTTCTTCTGAACAATGAGTGTGCTCATAAAGATGTCAAGAAGTTTGAAAGGTCTGTAGAGCTTCGTGGCCTAACCCCAGCCAGCAACCAAGCACCACGCAGTCACTGTCTCACTCCCTCACCAGTGGGACTGGGGAGACAACTAGAAGGGCAAAAGGTAGAAAACTTGTGGGTTGATATAAAGATGGTTTAATGGGGGAAGGAAAAGACACACACACACAAGGAAAGAAAAGGAAATAATTCACCCATTGCCATGGGCAGGTGGGTATTCAGCCATCTCCAGGGCAGCATGGCCCCATCACACATGATGGTGACTCGGGAAGACAAATGCCATCACTCCAAATGTCTCCCCTTCCTCCTTCTTTCCCCCACTTTAAATATTGAGCATGATGTGAAATGGTCTGGAATATCCCTTGCACCAGTTTGGGTCACCCATCCTGGCTGTGTCTCCTCCCAGCCTCCCAGGCACACCCAACTTCCTCATCAGCTTGGAAGTAGGAAAAGCAGAAAAGGCCTTGGTTCTGTGTTAGCCCTGCTCAGCAATAACGAAAACATCCCTATATTATCCACCCTGTGTGCAGCACAAGTCTGAAACACAGCCCCATATTTGGCACTGTGATGAAAATTAACATTATCCAAGCCAAAATCAGCACAGCAGGGCTTATTTCAAGTTTAGGGGAAGGGGACCTAACTTCCTAATTTGGGAGAAAGGGTTACTTAGCTGTGGGTTCTGTAATTTGACACTGTACTCTCCAGTCTGTTGGGACAAAGGACCTGTTTGCCTCTGAACGGAGGAAGGGTTGTGTGTGCACCAGGTGAGATGAGATGGATCAGATGCTCTTCACTTATTCAGTAAGGTGTCCTGCCAGTCTCACCTGCCCAGGTTCAAAATTTAGGTACTGGACTTGACACAGGGATCTTGAGAACGTTCTGCTGATGCTCTCATCAGAAGATGCCTTACTTCTGAATTTCTGTGCACCTAAATTACATTTTATCCAATGACTGTTTAATATCAGGGGCATAACTTGCTCTAGAAGGAGGGACCTTCTCGTGAGTGCTCTACTAAACTTTGTTGCCTGTTGAGGTGCTTATATTTTAGCCTAAACAACCTTGAATTTTCTACAGAAAGAAATTTCAAGGCTGGAGTGGAGGGGGAGAGACGGTCCCCACTCTGGCAAGAGTTGTGATATTGGGAAAGTGTACATTAGGATCTTCTTCAGAATAATAGGGAAATAATTCTCCTGCCTGGGGCTGCCTTGTAAGCAAAACACCTGTGTTAGGAAGGTGTAGCTCATTTGCATAATGATTTCTTCCTTTGGCTGTATGTTGGGATAAGGGATAATCTGTCTGGTTCTTGAGTGCAAAGAGTGTGGTGAGTCTGCCTTCATGTAGATCTACACAGATCTATAGCCTGGGAAGTACCTCCGTGCTGCTTGAGGGCTCAGTGTGGCTGTTGCCTGAATGATGCCTAAAGATTTTTGCTTTTGTGGTTGAGCTGTGGTTTCTGCTCTGGCTTGGTAACAAAACTGCTGTCCTAGCTGTCTGTCACACCTTGCGTCTCTCACATGTCTCAGTCCCTAGCTCAGCCACTTGCCTGGTCTTTTCCTAGCTTGTAATTGCAAGTGATCCCCTTCAAGGTGCATCCTTTTCCATGCCAGTTGAGAACACTGGTAGGGGCAGGTTAGTGAGCAGTGGGCAGTGAACCTGGTACAACTGAAGGAGCAGCAGTCAGTGAGCAGCAGACACACCGTCCCTTTTGCCCACAGCAGCAGCTGCTGGGGGGAGTTGACTCTCCAAGGACACAGGGTAGCACCGGACTTTTCTTGATTCCCTGGGACATTGGTAGACTGCTTTTAAAGGACTGGTAAGGGTAAACTTCTCTCAGGGGACACAAATTGACTGTATTGAAGTTTGCAGCACCACTGGGAATATTTTAAGGTTAAAAAAGGGTAGAAATTTTTATTAAATATGGGAACACAAGGGACTATCATAAGATAGCCTGTAAGGCTGCTGGTCTTGCACACATCATGTCCCTATCATGGCACTCATGAACAACTCCCACTTTTCTCTAGAATTCTTTGCCTGCCTGTTGGAGGACTGTGCTGAGCCTGACAGCCCTGGTGATTAGAAACTGCCTGTCTCAGTGCTAAGTGTATTTTATGGTCAGCTTGCACATATTTGTTCTGTGCCAACATTGTCCTTTAACTTAAATGGCTCTTCTCCTTCTCTGGTGTTTACTCTCTGGATGTATTTATAGACAGCAAACATACTCCCTCTGAGATTTCATTTTGCTAAACAGGCCAGATCTTTTCTTCTTCTTCTTTTTTCCTTTTCCCCCCCCCCTTTGTATTAAAAACTCTTTATACTCTGCAGCTTCAGTTCATCCCTAAGCACATAACCAGGACAGTATGCGGTATCTTTCATGGTCTTACCAAGGCCTAGAATGATGGTCTTACAGCTTACTCATCTCTAGTGGAATGTCCTTGCCCAATTATCCTAGAATTTTGATTGCTTTTTACCCAGATCTTTCCCATAGGAGCCTATACTTGTATTTAGTGCACCTCATTCTTTGTCCTCCACCCAGCTGCGGGGTTGCCAGTTGGGGGCACTGATGACCTTTCCTCTTATTCGACTGTTTCCCCCCAGATTTCTGTTATAACCCTAAGCTAATTCAGTTTTTTCCTTTCTGATATTTTGAACTCCCTCTCTGCTGAAAACACTGTTGTGCCTCCTGCTACTCAAAGAACCTTATTTTTTTCCTCAGATGACAGATGTTTTTTTTCCCCTAGAGTCTTTTGTTATGTAAAGCTGCCCCTTTCTGGTTTGGAGGTTGGTTTCCAGTTCTCTCTGTTACCATTTTCTGTCTAGTCTTTATTGTTTATTCCCTCATAGACCTTCTCTTTTCCCTTCTTTCTCATGTTAGGCCTGCTGCTCCGTTCTTCTTGACCATCACAGTTCCTTCTGCTTAATTCTCCTTTTCATTATCTGGGTGCAAGCAGTACCTCACCTCTAATGGGAGTACCTCATTCCTCTAGTGGAAGTCTTTCTTCCCTGTATGTTTTCTGCTCCATGCATTGGCCAGAGCTAAAGATCTTTGTTGTCCTATATATCTTCAGCTATCTTCTCCTTTTCTTTCTTTTCTTCTGTCATGGCTGCATATTCCTATTTGAACTTGAGATGCATTTGTCAGGGATTCTTTTTCATTCTCAGGAATGCTCTAAAGGATGCTTGGCAGGCCCAATCTTCTCATCTGCTGTTGATGTCTACAAATTTTTAGTGTCTTCCCATCACTGCCATAATTTCAGACTTTTGTTTCATACCTTCATTTTCAAAAGCATGAAAGAACCTACCACTGCACTAAGAACTTAATTTCTGTTGCTGGATCCCTTCATTCCTGCCTATGGACTCTTTAACTTCCTCACTCAGTTGTCCAGGTAATTTTTCTCTTCAGTGGCTATGTCAGAGAATTAGAGTTCTTTCCCTTGATCTGATCCTACTGCTTTGTTGTGGGTCAGTGTTGTAACGGAGCTATCCTCTCCATCTTTGGGTAGGCAGTGGACTGCCTACTTGGACAAAGTTGCAGGTTTCAAAACTGAAGTGCTGCACAGGTAATTCTTTTTCCTTGGCCAGGAAAAACCCAGCCAAAGCCTAGGAGCTGACAGCTAGGGAAAACTGACAAATGTGAATCCATCATGTACTCCAGCTTTGCTTTGGAGGAGAAGGAATGGTTTTAGGTGCATGAAACCCATTTCCTACAGGAGTCACAGGGCGTGAACACTTATATACAGGAGATGCTGGTACTATGTTGCCATGGGCCTCTGTAAGGGGCTCTGAAGTATCTTCCAGCCCTTATCATCTTCCTGAGGACATGTTGAATTAATTTGTCTTGAGCAAGCTCTCAAAGCACAGCAACCTGGAATGAAAATCCTGCAAGGACTCAGCTACCTCCAACTCTTTGCTGAGGATGTGGTCTGATTCCCCTTTCACCTCATAAGGGTCTTGCTAAATCAGAAGCTTGTGCTATATCCCACCATTACCATTTTGTAAAACAATTCATCTGGTGATGGGTTTGATGGTTTCTTTTTCTCTTCGCTGAAGCTCATCCCAACAACTCTGAGCCTGCTTCCTTGGCAGTCCCAGGCCAGGTGGCTGTGCTCAAATATGTAGTTTTCCCGATGCAGGACATCAGGCAGTGGTTTTGTGACATTTGGACCTGACCTGTAGGTCATCAGTTGCATCTCCTGTGGTGACCTAGAGCAGGAGCAACTTGCTGAGAGAGACAGGATAGTGTTTCTTGGCCCCTTTGTCCACATGATCTGGCAGTGACATTTTGTGTTTGCCTGTGAGGATGCAGGTCCCAGAGTGCCCGTCTGCCATGAGGGTTTGTGCCTGTGGGCACAGCTGGGCAATCAGGTCCAGGTGTTCTCCATGGGGCAGGGCTGGAAGGAAGAAGGCAGTGGGTTTCTTTCAGTGAGAGAGTGCGGAGGGAGAAGGCAGTCCAGTGCAGCTCCTCACAGATACTGTCAGAAGGATGATGTGAGCAGTGGCTGCTCTTCAGCAATTGGCACTCTCCGCCTTTCCTTTTGAGCATATCTATTATGTTTGTTCTTTAAAACTTCACCATAGTGTTCCCTATTATGTGTGCTGTTTGTAGTTATTAAACATACTTGTTTTGAGATAACTCTCTGCAATATGTTACATACATAATTAGGTATAATTAACTTCAATTAACCACATTAAGCTTTGCAACACTTCTCCTGCCATATTTTGAAGCTGGCTTGTGACTAACAAATCTGCATTTGCACGTTCAGGTTATACAAACTCATCCATATTCCAGGTATTCACTTTTTCCTTTCAGTACTGTGCCTTTGAATCCAATGATTTGTTGTTCAGTTGTCTGCGTAATTAACTTGCAGCTTGTAGAACTCTGAGTGCAGGATCCTCATAGTGCATCATTGGTGCTTTCCACGTAATGCTTCTGGGAGCTGCTGATCATGACAGTATCTCAGTGTCTATTTTACAACTCCGTACCTTGCCAAAGCTGGTTAGATAAGTATGTGCTATATTTGACAAAGGTCCAAGTGCCACACATGGTAAATAAGCCTTCACCTTTCTGATTTAACCACTGAGCCAAAATTTTGGCTTTTATTCTTTTTGAAGTCTGCCTCCCCCTATTTTTTCCTTTTAGTATTATTTTTGTTGCTTTTGTTGCTCTTGCTGGAAAGTGCTCTGAAGTGTCATGCATTAAGAAGTTATTAAGAACGGTTGATTGATTGAAAGACAAATGCAGTTTGGCAATAAGAGTAAGATGCTGAGGCGGTTTATGTGTGAGGAGCATAGTGTGGCATATTGTGGCACTCTCTGGTGCCCAGCATCCTGCAGCTCCCATGAAGTAAAATTGGCATCTTCCTTTGCAGCTCAGCCCATCGTTTGACAATGGCTCTTGGTGCCCTAGATGCTGGCTGACACATTTCTTAGCGTTTTGCCTCCTAAGGAACAGCTGGAAACAGTGAGACTGCTAGTGTATGTTGTAAGGCCTACCCTGTGTCCTGTTCATGGAAAACAGAAAGTGCACACACAGTAGATGCCAGAAGTGCTGGCATTGGCAGAAACAGGGCTCTCTGTTGGCCTCCCTGCAAAACAGTTTCTTGACATCTGTGGAACAGTTCATCACTCCCCCATTCTTTAAAGCTACATGGCTATTAATTTGCTTCAGGTTATAATCAAGCTGTCACTTATTTTAATGGGCCTTGGATCAGACAGGCCTGAGGTTTTTTTTATGGTTTCCATTACAGTGTTAATTAACTTAGCATGCAGATTTAGCTATGAAGCTCAGAGATTTCATTTAGTTTTTATAACTTAATTGTGGAAACATGGCAGTAAATGCAGATGAGAAGTTATGTGCAATTAATATTGACCCAGGACAACTCAAATGTCAGACACTTGTCTCTGAAGACTCACTGGGAAATCCAATGTGTTAAATATTGATTTTATGGCCCGGGGTTTTCAAGCAACCTTGGTTCTGGCCTATTCTTCCTGAAGCTGTATCCTTACTAAAGTTAGGACTGTGTGAAACCTTGATGTCTGCCATTGCAGTGCCGACACAGAAAGCCAGAAAATCCTGTCACTTGGCAATGTTAATAGCAGTGTTACCTCCTGCAACTTTTAATCAAAAATGCTGAACTACAAATAGAATTAGCCTCTGTGTGGGTGTGGATATGTGTGTGAGGGCACTTAGGAGATAGTTTTGTTTTCATAGATTTTAGAGGCATTTAATTTAGAGTTGTTGATAAATAGCTCATGGAAAGTTTGGGGAGTGAAATGATTTTATCACAGCATTTGGTACGCTTTGCCTGGCCTGAAAGGGCCCATGCAGTGGTGGGAAGGGGGGTCAGTTCCCATGCTGACCTTGTCCTTGTCATGGCTTGGAGTCTGAAAGGGTGGCTGACAGCCCGAAGATATGTTGATACTAGTCTGTTGAAATCTCTCCCTGGAGAAATGGCTTGAAGAGGCACTGGGATTTGTACTGCAAGTGGCAAAAACTACCATACTGAAGAAATGAGTAACCTGTTGTCATATCTACTGGCAAGATTAGTAGTCACAGTTTTGAGGTAAAACTTTCAGTCTGTCTGGATACTTTACTGGGGAATATGTGGCTTGACAACATATAGAAATGAGTTTATTAAAATTGTCCAATAACAGACTGGAAAGTATCTGTTATGGGTAATTCAGGTAGAGCTGTTCCTGCTGAGGTGCCTCTTCAGCCTGATTTTCTGAGAGGCTGACACACTGCTGTACTTCTCGGTTATATTTGATATTTCAAGGAATGAAAAGCCTCTGCTCTGCTATAGGCCGCACGTAGATGAAAGAGGAATTCTTCTGACCATGGGCATCCTCAGGCCTCTGGGATGGCCCATCACCTAGGAACCTTCAAAAGGTGGTTATCACAGCTCCCTCTGGAAATGGTGAGGGAGGGCACAAGATCTTGCCTCTGGTGCAGCACATAAAATGTGAATTTTGAAAATGTGAATCCTCCCTACCCATTCATTTCATCTGCCATACAACTCAGCCTTGGAGGACAGGGCACTGAAGGGCAGCAAAAAGTCTATACCTGAGCAATTGTTAGATGTCAGAACAGGGCTCCTACAAGGTACACTGCATTTTCACAGCCTCATCCCTTTCCCCATCGTACGTGGGCTTTCAGAAAAGATGGGGAAAAAATGCAATCCCTTCCCTCCCCACTCTCTGCCATGTTTTTCAAGGCAGCCTGAAAGCAACAAAATTTGGAGCAGAGTGATGGCTGAGCCTGCAGCTTATTGCAATTTTCAGTGCGCTGTCTCTCCACGTGAAGAGCTGAAAGGCTAGGGTGGGACAAACAGCCCCTAATTGCTGCTCCTGCTTCTCCTGGAAAAGTTCCACTTGGTCTATGAAGGGAAAAGCTATATGGGCAACTGTCTCTAAGCATTGGCCCCAGACTCCTGTTTCTTACATGAAGAAGAAAATACGCAGTTGCCTAAGATAATTTTGATAGCATGCTTTGCAGCACATGTGCACACTGTAGCTGCTTCACCTGCTCCAGGGCATCTGACAGTGTTGAGTTACGTGTGGTGACTCAGAGGGCTTTCCCTTGATGGCACATAAAAGTTCACTTGCAGAACATCAGCTTACGTAAAAGTTTGAGCTATTTTTGTTCAAGTGCACTGCCATACATTTTTAGACCTGCTAAACTTCATGCACACTCCGTTTGCCAAATCCACCACTTTGCTACTTCCAGTGAGAGAGTTTCAAAATCCCTGTGAAGCTTTTAGGGACTGCAGTCGTGCAGAGTGCTCTGTGAACACAGCCATATTGCCTGTGCATCCAGATCTCAGTGGCAAAGCTGCTGATTTGTGCATGGTGTAATTCCCACTTCCTAAAAATTAAAAAAATACTAAAAATATCTAATGCAGGAACTAGATTTCAGATTTAGAGTGTATTGAAACATACTAGGATGGGTCTTTGTAAATTTCAGTTGTTAAAATCTTCGTAATGTGAGTGTATTCAGTCTTTGCTCTTGTACAAAGCTAAAACTGTACATATCTATGCCTTTTCTTCTTTGTTCTCCACTTCATTCCATGGTCCATTTCACTGTGCTTTGGTTCCCGGGTCATTTTTCAGTTTTTCAGAATCACCTCTGTGTCTTTTTCAGTGAAAACTTCTAAACCTGATTCATTCTCCCTGAATCCATCTGCCAGGCCTCTGGCCATACTTATTTCAATAGGTCTGCTGGATACTTGAAATATTCCCTTCCCCTTTCCCTTCTCCCTTCTCCCCTTTCCCTTCCCCTTCCCTTTACCATTCTTCTTCGCCTTCGCCTTCGCCTTCGCCTTCCCCTTCCCCTTCCCCTTCCCCTTCCTCTTCCCCCTTCTCCTAAGGTGCAAAATTCTGATTACAGGAACCATCCTTCTATGCTGGGAAGGAGTTTTGCCCATGCTTGTATTTTTTCCGTGCCTTACCTCCCTTGGAATTAAAATGGGAATGCCTGCATGGTTTGGATTTTGGTTTTTAATTTTTTTTTTTTTTGTTACAGTGGAGTTGGTGTGCGAGATACCTCCTTGTAAAAATATTTTCCCAATGTCAAATTTTTATGAATTAATTTGTTTGTTGCTCCCTGCTGAGTCCCAGGACACTTTGAAAATGAGACTTTTTTCCAAGAGTTTTATCCTGCTGTGAATATTTATATACATCAAGTTGCAATAAACCCAAACAATTTTCTCATTAGCAATGCAGTCTGCAGAAGTCAAGTAATTTCTCCTGTGGCTGTGTTAGGGACATTGTGCACTTGAAGTAGTGGAGAGGAAAAAAGGTTTCAAAAAAGGGGACTCAAGATTAACATCATGCACAAGATTAACATCATGCACTCCAACTGAAGTATTGAAATTAGCCCTTTCATCATAACATATTTATTGTTTTAATTTGCTTTGGTGGCATTTGGTGTTGGTGCATGAAGTATGAATGTGCTTGCATGCTGCATGTATAGGCAGAAGGTAATAGGATTTAACAGAGCCCCTTCATAGGAGGAGAAGCTGAACCAGACCATGTTCCTGAATAATATTAGGTGAAAGCAGCACTAAAGGGGCTTAAGGTGGGACTCGCTGAATGCTTTAGAGAGGTTTGTGTTCAACAGGGGAGCTAACCTGAGGCTTCATGCATGGAATCTGTTGCAGAATTTATTGGATATGCACCTCTATGCTGGCAGAAATTCCCCAGAGCTTCAGCAGATAGAAGAGTAAGGAGCTTGCACTGATTGTTGCTCCCCATGTCTCCAGGTGGGCTGAGCAGAGCTCTGGTGTCAGTACAACCAAGTCTGGGTTTCCTAATAGTGAAGTGCTTGTGGATCAGAACAGACACAGCTTCTAGAATGAAGTCTGTGTGCTCCCAGTTCCATCAAGGCTGTGGAGAAGCCAACAGCTTCCTCTGTTCATATTCTGCGCCTGGCAAATACTTACGTTCCTCTTGGGTCAGTGCTGCAGAGTATTCAGAAGTTGTGTGTGTCCATCGGGGTAATTTCGGGGAAGAGAAGGGGGAACAAAGGAAATAAGTCGTGGCGTTAGCATCACACAAAGACAATAACTGCCAGTGTTCTGCAGCACTGATGAAGGTGGCACGATAACTGAGCCAGCAAAACTATCAATGAGCTTGGACAGTAGTCACTCATTAGTCAGTGTCTTCTTCCTATTCCACTGATGTAGGCCAGCAGTTTAGAGACAGCTAGAGACGCAGCATCTTTGTGTGGGTGAAGAACGCACCTAGTTTCCTGCAGGGGAGCGTATGAGCTCCACAGGGCAAACAGAGGCTGCTTATGTATCTGTTTTTCTTTTTGCCTTGCAAAAAGGTTATAGGGTGGCTTTTGGGTTGGTGATGGTTTTGCCTGGGTGCAGTTCTTGAGACTTGTGTTGGTTTCCACAGCAGGATGTCTGTTTCTGTCCTGTTAGTGTGTCCATTATCGCAGCATCAGATATTTGCCATGAGCAAACAGGGCTAGTATCTGGTTTTTGTGTGTATCTTTCCTTGCTTTGTTCCC
Source organism: Machaerirhynchus nigripectus (assembly GCA_013397975.1). Classification (NCBI taxonomy): domain Eukaryota; kingdom Metazoa; phylum Chordata; class Aves; order Passeriformes; family Dicruridae; genus Machaerirhynchus; species Machaerirhynchus nigripectus. Next base: position 67,230 of record VZRQ01003014.1, on the reverse strand, counting down.
TGGTGGGGAGATCTCTGTGGTGGTTTATTAAATAGCTCATGTTCTATGTGCTTGTTCCTCTCCAGTGAACTCCAGCAATGGAGATGGAGTTTATAAAAGAGCTAGCATCTTTTGTCTGTTGTTTGTCTCATACTCTGCCCATTTGTAAGTATTTAGCATTGACAGGCTCTACAGATGTGTCACTCCTTCTGTAAGATGAAATCTCACAGTCACACAAATGTCAAAACCTCGCACTTGCTCTCTCTGTGTTGCAAGAGACTTCCTGCTGCAGTACTGATAATGTACAGAGTGGTGACATCTCATCTCCAGAACTGCCTCTCCTCAAATATTGGGATGGGAAAAGAACTCTGTGGAGCAGAGCAGGCATTCCCCAAAAACATTTTCAGTTTTATTTCCCTTTCGGTAAAAGGATATACTTCACAGTGACCCTGTGAAGCTCACTTATTTTTTAATTCATTTTACTCATTCACACAGGCACCATCATACCAGTCACTGTTACACCCTTTGACTGATGAATGTGCTTAACTTGCAGGGAGAATGCTGCCCATTTGGAGGCTACTACAAATATTCAGGAATATTGCCAGGATTTTTTTCAGTGATCTACTTGGTCCTTTTTGCCTGGACCGTATCACTTGTGTCACATTTTGGGCAGTGTCCAGCACATCAGCTCACAGCTACAATGCTGGGCAGTGGCCAGGGAAAGGCATCTGCATGAGTGATGTACCTTTTCCATCTCAGATTTTGTCTTCAGGGAGGAATCCACGTGGGATTAGGAATGGAAATGAGAAGTATAACCTTGAAATAAGGGATGTAACAAAAAGAGGAAAAAACTGCACTAAGGGGAGTTAAGGATGAAGAGGGGAGATAAAGTAGGGAAAAGCAGGCAGTTTAGGCAAGAAATGGTGCCACTGAGAGTGACAGACACCTAATTTAATATCTAATAGTGATCAAAAGGTGCTAGAAGACTGAATTTCTACATGTGGAAAGATAAGGAACCCAGGCTCTGTGCTTGCCCACTCATTTATATTCAGAATAAGCTGTTGTTAAGTCTGCTTTTCCAGTCTCATAAAGCTCAGGAAATTCAGAAGCTGGTGCTGGTCAGAGAGAGTAGTGGGTCTGGATGTGGTGCAGCAGGGTCAGTAAGGGAAGAGTGATTTGGTGGCTGTCCTGGACTGTCAGCTGCACATCGTGTTCATCTTTTCTCAATTTGGGGACTATTTGAAAAATGTGGAAATCTATGCCCACTTCCTGTTCTGCCCTACATTTGATGATTCCTTACTCTGTATTGAAAAAGAGATGGGGTCTTGAAGGAGGGGAAGGCAAATAGCAGTATCCTTCTGATCAGGCCCTGGAAATGGGAAATGCAGGCAGTAGTAAGGATCTGTGCCAGTGGGTGCATCTGCAGAAGAGAAGTAGTTGCAAAACCGGGACATTACTGCCCAGAAGGTGAAAGGAAAATCAGGGTGCACTGAAGAGAGAGCAAAGAGTGAAACAAGCAAGCCTGCCACAGGGCAACCCTCAGTGCAGTTCTCAGATCCCCGTTCATTGCAGAGAGGAGCACAGATGGGTGCTGTGAAAATGAGAAGAGTTTGTGAAATAAGAGAAGAACTTGGCAGTCAGATGGCTCAGTCAGAGAAAAGACAAGGTAACCGTGTTTATCCGTACATAAAAAAGGCTGCTGCAAAGATAAAAGAGTTAGACCACTTATTTCCGTTCCTTGGCAAAGGCTTTTCAAAGATAATGAATTCTGAGGACCAACAAGGAAAATCATTGAAATACACCAGTAAAACTTGTAACTTGCCAGGTTTTAGTTCTCTTGAAGCAGAAGGAAAAGATGTCAGTGGGAATGGGATATACGAGATCAGCAACATAACCAAGAATGTAGCTGGCAACCAGGGCCAGTTGTGAAATAGACAGGGGACCCACCTTCCAGATTAGTGAGTTCGAAGGAAAGGGCTGAAATATTCTGTTCTGAGAAGGGATGCTTTCCTCACACTGATTCCAGCAGAGCTTCAAATTCAATCTCTGCCTTTCTAGGAAAAGATATGGTTGCTGAAGTTACAGAAGTTAATATATAGTTAATATATAGTTGCTGAAGTTACCTCTTTTAATATGGGGAAGGAGAAGCCAGCTTTGCATTTATTTTTATGACTGGATAATAATTAATAGAGCATGTGGTGATGCGTACCTTAGTCCAGTTGTCTGAACGCAGCAGCTACACCTTGTCACTCTATACGGATTTGCATCTCAACACAGTATAGAGCAGAAGAGCCAAACAACATTAAGTGCAGAAAGGAAGAAGTCTGCAGAACATTTTCACCTGGACTATACTTTCCCCAGAAATCCTATGCATGTAGAGGCATGATGGTGGGTTAGGATCTTGGATTTCAGCACTGGACCCAGTGGCCCACCAGGGTGTTGTTTGTGTACAATAAAGGAATGGTGCAGAAGGCAAACTGACCTGAATTGCCAAACCAAATATAACACCTAGCAGCTCTGGATCCACTGGTTCATTCCAGCTATACGAATGCAAATTCCAGCCAGACAGAGAAAGTCGACAGTAAGAGCAAGATATAAATGGTAAATCTACCTGAAAGATCCAATCAATGCTCACCTATTTATTTTAGTAACTACTGCTGAATGGTCTATGACAAGAATGCTGAAATATTAACCCATGATGATGTAAAATGTGTTTCTGATCTCCAGTGAGGGCATTCTGACATTCTTGCTTTTATTTAGTAATAACTTATTGGCTATTTTAAATCCATTTGTTTGCTAAGAGACATTAACATATAAACATCTGACCAAATATTATGGTAAAAATGTTCTGGTTTTGCTTACACCTAACTCTAGCCCCGTCTTAATTTTTGCCACGCACTCTAGTTTATTCTTGAGTATTGTGTTAGCTCTGCTGGCACGTCCAACTGGATACAGAAGATCATTTTCATATAGTCTATATTTATTTGATCAAGCACTTGATCTGGTACATGAAATTTCTTGCCCATGAGGCTTCTTGCAGTACTCTGCTGACAAATAGTTCACTGAATCTGGCATGCAGTTATTCTTTTGCACTGAGCATCATGTTTTCATCTGATCCAAGGTTATTTCCCCCTTGCTTTCTGCCTCCCTTCTCTGGCAGCCGTTCTCACTCCAGCAGAAGGATATGGCATGGAAGGCATACCTCCTGCAGATGCCCTGTGGGTACTTCATTCTTAATGTTTGCTGTGAACTGTGGCAGCTGTAGAGCATGTACTCAACACACTGAGCCTGCCTCATCATCTGACAGAGGGGAAAGGCCAGAAATCAGCAACCTGGAGCCACTGTAGTCATCCCATGCTGACTAGACTGGAAACATGAGCAGAGCCTGCTGCCCACTTTAGGACAGTTTACTGAATCTGCAGGAATCCTTACTGCATAAAGAAAAGAAATTGTCATAGTAACTGGAAATTAAATGTGTTCTCCCTACATCACAGGGTAAACAGTATGTTTTTGTATGTGTCTGTATAACGTAGCATAGCAGTGTGCAGCAGTCTGACCTCTGGACTGATTTTGCAAATGGGCTTACATCACTGGAGACTGTTCTTAATTTCCTTAGGAGAGCATGGGGGGAGAATGAAGATGTGTTACTTCTACACAAGGCGTGCAGTCACAGTGAATAATGAGTGATGTCTCTGCAAGTAGCCCTGCAGTCCTTTATGAGGTAATGTGGTCTTTGACGTCAATGGGAAGCTTGCTTCCACAAAAGCTGAGCAGGGACTGTAGGATTAGGTTTCGTCCAGGTTTGCAAGGCACAGCTTTCAGAGCCACTGAAAGAAATCAGGATGGCAGCTTCTGGTTTACCTATTTGTGATGCTTCTTTGCTGCCACCTTGGTTTATGGCATTGCTTCTCTGGTGTGTATTTTTGTGTCCACACTCATCAGTCTGTTTTTCTTCACCTACTCCATTAAGGCCACGAAGTGGGTGAGTAGGGCAGGTTTGTTACTCAACAAGTTCACTCTGAATTGCTCTTGCAGGAAATGAATGGGGACATGAGCTTTTGGGAATTCGGTGGGTTGCCAGGCTGCTGACTTCAATTTGAGTAGGACACTGTTTATAGCCTTTTGTGGTGGTTTGAACCTGAGTTGATGGACAGTTGTTTAGACCAATAACGCTTCTCAAAATCTATGTATTTAAACTGTGTGGAAGCCCAGGAAATTCTGTCTTTCTTCCGGCCCTTGGACAGGTAACGGGGCTCCGGCCACTCAGCCCGGTGGGCCGGGCAGGGCCTGGCCAGGCCTGGCTGGGCCTCACCGCTTGGCCCTGGCAGGGCTGGGGCCATGGCCCTGCTCTGTCTCGGCCCAGCGGGGAATGGCCCGCGGTTCTGTGAGGGCCAGGATGGCCTCCCTTCTCTGGTGCTGGTGCCACCGAAATGACCAGCTCCTGGCTGCTTCATGGCAGAGATCATGTGATCAACAGAGATAAAGCTCCAGCTGCAAACCCAGGCCTGGGTAAGATTAACCCCTTCAGTGCTATAAGTTCCCCAGAAGAGGTGAGACCTGCAAACATCAATCCTCTCTCAGGTCAGAGGAAAGGGAAAGGCAAAGGCACATGAGTAGATGTCATGATAGTGACACCAAAGTCAGTGAAGAGGAGAGAGCTGAAGCCCAGAGGGAGGACATAGAGGAGATGCTTTAAATCTAGAAGCTGAAATTCTTTTGTGAAGCTATGGTGATGGACTATGATACATCAGAGAACCCCTTGTGATTTCATGATAAGCATGGGGGGTAGAGTGTTCACTTACAGCCATGAGCGAAGATGTCTCTGCTGGAATCAGTAAATGTTGAAGTAGCTGTGATCCACTGAGAAGCCTGAAAAGAGGGAAATAGTGGTAAATGTTGAAGTGGCTGTGATCCACTTGAGAAGCCTGAACAGAGAGACTCCTAGGGAAAGAAGAAGATCTCTGTTCCTGAGATGAAGATGATCCTAGAGGTAGATAATGAGAACCTTTGCTCTTGAACAGCTCGTCCTTAAAATAGTACCCAATTAGCTAAGATTGAACCCTCAAAAACAGTTGTGGGCAAAGCTGTAAGCCGAGGGAAGGGACTTTCACATGCCAGCAGAAAACCAAACTCCAGGCGGCTGTTGTGCTGTGACATGGAAGCCACGAGAAGACTCCTTCTTGTGGAGAGGCCCCATAGCATGAGAAAAAAAGACTCCTCTCCCTAAGTGAACTGATGAAAGACTATTATATAGGTGGTAAACTGACTGAAATAATCTCAAGTTTGTGCCTTTATGTTGTAACTGGGAGGAGGGGGGAGGATGGGGGAAAGAGAAGTGTTCTGAAGGTGTATTTTGACTCTTATTAATAGTTTTTCTTTTAGTTCTGTTAATAAACTTCTTTATAGTCTTTAAGTTTGGAGCCTGCTTTGCATTCCTCCTAATTCTTATCTCACAGAAGGTAAGAAATGCGAACCAACCCACTACACCTTTGCAATATAATCTCAAGCCAGTAACACTTGGCTGTGTATTTGTGCTACTCTGGAGGGTCAGTCATACTGTTTTTTGTCTCCCTTTGGGAAACAACATCATGAAGATGCAGGGGAAAACACATGTTTCAAACAGAAAAGTCTGAGCACTTAAAAGATATATGTGCTTTTGGACAGTGGGGCTTTTGGTGGAATTTCATAATAATTTCATAATGTCATAATGCCTTACCCTCTAAGCAAAAGCAGTGGGTGCAAGGGAATAGATAATCTCACCTGTGTATTTGTGAAACCCTTGTAAGGGCATAACATCATGAACCCAACCTATTTTCCCTGCCTGGAACTTTCCAATTATATTCCACTTGATTTATTTTTTTAGTGATGTACTCTATTTCCAAATGAGGATAATGTTCATACTGGAGACTTGCCATGCTCCCAGCAAACAACTTTCACTCATTGTTATGAGTGAATTACCATTGTTATGAGACACTTGTATTGGTAAAAACTGAGAAAAATGTCTCTGACCTTGTAGCAAAGCAGCTGGCAGGGATGAGCGAAACATGGGTGTGCCTTTCCATGAGTGAAAAGAAGGGATGTGAGGATGAAACCAGCAGCAGTCTTAAGACCAATCTTAAATGTATGAAGTGCATTTACAGAGGTGGGAATACAGGCAGTTATTTGCAGCACCTCACGAGAGGTTCATGAGAGAGTTCTGTTTTCAAGCATAAGCTCCATGGGGAATATGGTGCCTGTGGGGAAGGCTTTATCTAAATTTGCCTGAGGAGTGCATTGGTCCTGGTGGGTGTAGGGAAGCAGGCACAGGCAGACCAGTGGCCCACTCCAGCCACTTTTTTACATTCTCTATTTTCTGCAAGACCTACAAAACAGGGACCAGTTTTTGGGACATTTCAAGAGGAGTATGAGTGAACTTTCCATGTAATGAGAACCACATAGATGTCTGGCTCTCCAGTATTTTCTGGTTTTTTGATAGCTTTTATACAGACTGGCAGCTGCATTTTTGCTATCTTTCCTTGTCCTCATTGCCCCATGAAGTCTAATTCCCTGTAATGTAGGGGTGGGGAGGGATTATGCTTTCTCCATTTATTTTACAGGACAAAGGGGATAAGAAACATTACTTTGCACTTTCTGGGATCCCCTCATCAGTGGGTTGTGGTATTTTCTGTATGTGGTGGGTTGACCTTGGCTGGACACCAGGTGGCCAACAAACCACCTCATCATTCCCGTCCTCAGCAAGGTATGGGGAAAGAAAGTAAAACAGAAAATCTTATGGGTCAAGATAAACAGAATTTAATGAAGCAAAAGCAAAGTCTGCATGTGGAAGCAAAGCAGAATAGAAGATTTATTCTCTCTGTCCCATCAACAGGTGATGTCCAGCCACTTTGTGGAAGGTAAGGCTTCAGTACACATAGCGGTGGCTCCAGAAGACAAACGTAATAATAAACATCCCCGGCCATCCTTCCTCTTAGCTTTTGTTGCTTGAGCAGATGTCCTATGGTATGGAATATGCCTTTAGTCAGTTTGGGTCACCCAAGCCCACTGGCCTTTGGGGGTGGTGCTGTGCTGCTGCTCAGCAGCAGACACATCACTGGTATGTTACCAACACCTTCCTGACTACCCGTACAAAGTACAGCTTTGTGAGGGCCACTATGGGGAAAATTAACTTAATCTCAGCCAGATCCAATATCACACTCTTTGGTTTAACAGTTTCTGAATGCTGCCATCATTATGGAACACCAACAGAAACTTGTCTTTCTGTGCTAGAGCAACCTGAGTATTGGGGCTTGCAAATACCATCCATTTCACCAGTGTGACAGCTAGAAAGGTTATTTGTCCAAAGACCCATGGGAAATAAGTGACAGGAGGAGAATAAATCTGTGTCAGTCTTTGAATTACTAAGTCATTGTAAAATCAATTAGATTTCTCCTAGGTAAGGCCCTTGTGCTGTTTGTTTTAGCATGTCATATCAGTCATTTTCACTTGTGCTGCATAGTAGTTTTTGAGCCTATAGACCTCAGCTTTTTTTCGGGCATGTAGGAAAAACTCTGTTACCTCTAGATTTGCAATGAAGTTAAGGGATGCAGAGACGAAGATCATGTTTTGGTGCTGTTTACAGGGCTTAGGAATAACTGTTCTGAGTCTGGGCACCCTGGCTGAAATGCTACTCTGTGCAAGGGAACACAGACTGGAGATGAGAAGCCAGGACTCCCTCCTGTAGTCACTGTGCGTGTGGGATGCTGATGTCCACACCATGTTAATGCCTGTGGAATGTGTTGATGTGAAAATCCTTGGCGTGCTGCAGGCACTCCAGAGCACAGAGAGTAGGAAAGAAGGGCTGCTGCTGTGTGTGGCATCCTTCTGGTGTCTAATTGAGTACTGCCTTGATAATTAAAGCAATTACAATGGGAAGTGCTGGTTTGTCTCTACTGGTATGAGAAGATTAGGGTGAAAAATGCTCTGGGGAAGGACCAGGGCACTGTGAAATACATTTGTTAGCAGGATTTCTCAGGTGGTATGTGGAATTCAGGAGAAACGCCAATCTTTGGCAATTCTATATTTCACTAAGTTGTGTCTGCTGAGAGCCCAACCCCAGTTCTTCAAAGCCAGGCCACTGGTGTTAGAAGACTATCTGGAATGATAATGTGCTGATGAGGGTTGTCCAGGAGGGGTGAGTAGGAAGAGGTCAGGTGCAGAGTGGTGATGAGTGGTGTTGCTGATGGAGGCTGTATTGTGGTGTCCTATAAGAAGAAAAGGTCACTTCTTTTCATTTTGGAAGTTTTCTTAATAGAACTGGTTGTTGTGCTAGATTCTTGGTGCCAGTAATCACGGGAATTGGTACAGATATATACTGACTAGATAATAAACTGATACTCCAAAAAAGCCTTGTTAGTTAAAGTGAGTCTGACCAGAGTTCAGCACAGCTTGTGACACAGATTTCCTAGAGGGAGAATTTCCTTCGCCTATTGGAGGTGATATTTGCCAATATAGCCATCAAGCTGATCTTGGTTGGTTTAACAAAGAGTTTAAAGCAGTCTCAGCCAGTTTTTAACAGTAAAATTGCTGTTCTTTTAACTTGCTACAGACTTGTACAGCCTTTTCTGAGGAAAGTAGGAGGCTGCCTTGTGATACTCCATGTCACTGGACTAGAAACACTGATGATCAGTTTATGTCTTCCTAGTATTGTTGTAGCTGTGATGGTCTGAGGACACTAGGCAAGATTTTGGGTGTCAATACTACGTTTTGCCAAATTAGCCAGTATAATGGCAAAGTAAACTACATAGTTGGGTACCATGTTAACTTTCAGACACAGGATTTTTTTTTCCTTCTGTGCCTGTTTTGTCAGGGGTTGGGGTTTGGCTTTTTTTTTTGGCTCCTTAGTCCTAGACAAGAGTATAAGTTCATGCTAGACAAGTGCTACTCTCTGTGAATGTAAGCATACAAGATATTAGTGACAGAAGTGTCACTAAGTGTCATGGACAGCCAATCTTATCAGGGGCTGAGCCATTTGTCAAACTGTACTTTAAAATGTGCTTACATGACTGCTTTGCTTTCTTGAGCAGACCTCTGTAATTTTATGTAGATGAGTTTTCTGTTTTATAGTGGGAGGCACATGAGATGAAATCTGATGGTTTTTATTTAGGTATTTGTATGCAACTCTGGCATTTAATTTAAAAAGAAAAAAAAGCCAGGTTATTTTTATACAGAAAAATGCATGTTGTTCATTTAAGTGACTGCAGCAGTTCTGCCAGCTCAGACATTAAGAATCCTTTAGTAATACTGAATGTTTTCTAGAGGACAACATAAAGTGACAACATTTACTTCAACTGCAAGAGCTGTAGTTGTGAAATTTGCCATGCTTTTAACCTGAGTTACTACTAACCAAACCACCGTCCTACCTCATGGCTAGATCTGAGCCTTTCTTTGCTTTAATATCATTTGTAGGAAGAAGCAAAACCAAATATATAAGTCAGTAGGGTATTTGTAAATTTTATAGCAGAAGTGATAATTTTCCCCCGTGTGTTCTATGGATCTGTAAGCAACTAAACTAGGTAGTGGAGGAGAAAAACAAACAATAGATTTGGGGATTTCAGTTTGGAATCAAGTCATCAGTGGAATCAGACAGGGTTTGTGTTTTTGAACAATTTATAACTGTTTGGGAAAAGGGAGTGATTAGTGAGGAGAAAAGTTTGCTGATATTGCTAACCTTATTCAGAGTTTCAAAGGTTGGGACTGTATCAAAGAAGGATCTCATGAGACTGAATGGAGCATAAAGAGGCAGCAGAAATTCTGTGCAGGCAGATGTAAAGAAAAACACATGGAGGAACAATCCTAGCTTTATACATGAAGGACTCCGGACTGACTGTTTTTAACGAGGTGTGAGATCCTGGTGTTACAGAGGGGCTGTGTAAATGTCAGCTCAATGCACAGCAGTAATAAGCAAACAAGGGCACAGAACATAGCACTAGGTAATACTGGGAAGGGAGTAGAAGACCAAATGAAATACACCATTATTTCACTGCACAATACCATGCAGCTTGTCCCTACCATGCACAGTCCTAATCAGTGATAGAATAGAATAATTCAGTGGAAGAACCTACAGTGCTTAACCAGTCCCCCTGCCTGACCAATACAAGCTGACTGGAAGTTTAAGCATGTTATTAAAATCATTTTTCAAATACCTCTTAAACACTGACAGGTGTGGAACACTGACCTCTCCAGGAAGCCTGTTAGTATGTTGACCATTGCCTTGGTAAAGAAGTGTTTCCTAAAGTGATGTCTGAACCTCCCATGAAGCAAATTTTAACCATTTCCACATGACCTATCACTGGATATGAAAGAGAAGACATTGGCACTTCCCTCTCCTTTTCCATCCTCAGGAAGCTGTCGAGTGCAAAGAGGTCACGCCTCTGCATCCTGCTCTCCAAATTAGGGAAGCCCAGGGTCCTTACCTGCTCCTCACAGGACATGCCTTCCAGCCCTTTCACAACTTCTATTGCCCTCCACTGGATGCATTCAAAGACCTTTATATCCATCTTAAACTGTGGGGCCCAGGTCTTCACACAGCACTGGAAGTGAGGCTGCCCCCACTCTGAATACAGCAGGATAATCACCTCTTTTGACCAGCTGGTGATACTGCACCTCAGATGTGGCTTGCCTTCTTGCCTCCCAGGGCCCATTGCTGACTCATTTTGAGCCTGCTGCCAGCCAGCATCCACAGGTCTCTTTTTCCAGGGCTGCTCTCCTGGCACTCTTTGAATTTGTGCTTTTGTCCAGAATTACTCTGTACCAGGTGCAAGATACGGTATTTATTTTTGTCAAATCTCACACCATTGATTATTACTCATATCTTACAGGGGTTACAGTCAAAGACTCAAAGGTATAGAAGGTGGTGGGATAGATGAAATAAGGAATAGCATTTACTAACTTGGCTTCTTCAGAGCTGAAAACCTGGAAAATGCACAAAAGTCTAAGAAAGGATAAATGGCATGCAGAAAAGAGAAGAGGAAATTCACTTCTCGTCCACAAGCTAGAGGGCAGGGAATAACACTAACAGTGGCTCAGGACCATTTCTCCTAGCACTTCACACCCAAGTCTTACGTAGTCTTGTAAAACAGATGGATAAAATCATGTCAGAAAATTCTGCTGCAGGCTACACAACAGCTGACCTTCTCTGGCTTAGGAAGCTACTAGAAAAATATCACATCATGCTTGCTCTCTTCGTATGCATGTGGTCACAGCTCATGGTGAGGTACTCTGTTATGGTACATATGTTTATTCTTCAGTTAGAAATAATGTTTGCACTGAATGTACAAATGAGTATTTGCATTGTTTTCCCCTTCTGACTCACTGAGAAAATGTTCTGTTCTGGCTGCTTTAGTGTCTTCAGATACAGTCAAGTGGGGTGGTATTGTTTTTTTTTTTTTAATCCTACTGGCAGCCTGAGAGGGAAGTTTTGTGCTTTTGTGCTCTTTACTGCTTCAGGCCCTTTTGGGTCTCTCAGGCTAGCTTTTGTGAGGATCTGGTGCAAGGTAAGTATCGATGGTTCTGGGAATAACCCAGGTAAAAGAGTGTCTTATATTTGCAGCTCATCCAGTTCCGTGACAACTAAAGTACTTAATGTAATCATGTGCTGGTGTTCTGGGACTGCACTGTGCATTGAGAAGGAAACAGATTTTGTATTCCTTGCCCCAGTCCAGCTTCTGTTCTCTGTCCCACACTGCTCATCTTAGGATGGATATGGGAAACCTAAAACAGATTTGGAGGAACACAACACTGAAAAGTTCTGAAAGTGCTTCAAATCCATCAGCTAGCCACTGGTGAGTACCTGGGAGAAAAGCAAATATACAGTGAACCTTCCTAGCATAGTTACTAGCTCCCAGCACAGGGTCTTCAAGAGCCTGAAGTATTCCTGAAGTTAGTTAGAAGCTGGATTTCATTCCATGGGTTTGCCTGGTTTGCGTAGAAGACTTACTTTCTTTCTAATTAATCTGGTGTCACTCTTTGAGTTTGACCCTGGCTCAGACAGGCTGGGAGCAAGACTGGAGCGCTGCTCAGCTCCAGGCATTTGTCAGCATGTCTTCCAGTGTTTATTTGCTAACATGTGTGTTCCTGTCTGCTATTCCCTCCATGCCTGCAAGGAGCACTGCTTCCTCTGCTGTTTCTTGGTGGTGGGGCAATGAAGCATCATTCAGTTTCCCGTCCCAGAGCACACCGGGCTTGGAGGAGTGTGTCCTTGCTTTGAACCATGGGCACCCTGGAAAGACCCACACTTGATGTGTTTGTGGATGTGCTGAATAGCATGAAGCATGTGGCACAGGTAACAGTGAAATATCATGCATGTACATCTCTGCTGAATAACTGAGTTAAAAATCTTAACAGTGGAAACACAAAACCAAGCCAAAACACCCCAAACCCTCAGAGGAGAACAGCAAAAGAAGATTGTGTCTGTGAAACAGGATTCAGCAAGGATTTTCCATGGATGAACAGCAAGGACTGTCTGCCAAGTGGCACTCAAAGATTTTGCTCAGAGGGTCACTATATCACTGGTGATCAGAGAAAGGCCATTGCACTGGAAAAAGTCTAAAACTGTTTCCAGAGAAAGCTAAGCACTTTTCCTGCTGACTCCTCACACAATACTGCAAGAATAGCTAATGCTGCTTGAGCCTACTGCAAATTTTCCATTTTCTATCCATTAATAAATTTTCTCCTGTATTGCAAGAATAATTTTCATGCATTGTGTCATCTTTCCCATACTGACAGTTCTCCTATACCACTATATATTGCTATTATACCACTATATAATGCTATTAGGGCTAATTGTATTAGCCCTAATAGCATTATTTTCTCCCAGATTAATCTTCCCTCTAAAAGTTCTGAAAAAACTTAGGAAATTATTTGGATATAGTTTCCCATAAACACAAAAATCAGAAAGGATTCCAGCACCTAATTTTTCTCAACAGAAGTTATAACTTCTTTTTTCAGGCTAGGTATGCTTGTTTTACAGTGATGACAAATCTGTTAATAAATTATTCCATTTGAGAACATAAGAAACAAGGGCAAAAACCAGAAGTCTATCAAGAGTTTCTAAGAAGAGGGGAAATAGCAAATACATTGCAAATTTTCTTTTAACTTTCCTGTCTTATACATTCTCTTGAAGCATGGACATGTTTTAAGAACAATATGTGGGGAAATCTTGAATCTAAGCTTTGCAAAGAGGAAGAAGAAAGCTATCAGGTATTTCAAAGAAGTTTTTGAAATGTCATTATATATACGCTGAAATAGGTGCATCTGAACCTTACCTGTAAATTTCTGGAATAAAATCGCAAATAAAAAACCCAATAAGCTTCAAATTGTTTCTTATGTGAATGGAAGTCATAACATGAAACAAATTATTGTCGTTTATCCTTGAATCATGAAATGGAAATAAAAGACAGCTGAAAGATTTGAGCCCATCTCTGTCTCAGGACACATCACTGTAACTTCACTGAAGTGACAGCTGGAACTGTAGGTTGAATTAGACCCCAAATAAAAGATTTTAACAGACTTTAATTTCTACTGATACAGATCAAAGCTTTTTAACTATAGCAACAGTGTCTGGTGTAATTCTTCTGTATTTTTGTATTTGTATTTATTCTTTATTGATCTTCCGTGGTTCCAGAATAGATTAGAGCAAATCTGGCAAAAGTGGGTATGATTGATGAATTTAGTCCCTTTCATCTTCATTACTGTTTCTACGTCTGTATTCTCTGACACCTAAATAAAAGATTGTTTTATTCGTAAGTTTGGTTATTGAAAATCACAAAAAGAAAAAATTTGTACTTAGGCTAGGGATTGCTCTCCAAAGTATTCAGAAAAAGTTTTTATTATTCATGCTTGGTTATCATTATTATTCAAAGCATTATTATTTTATCATTCACATATTAGAGTTACTGAATAGTTAAAACATACGATGGATAATTTATGAGTGGAAGAGGAGGACCTCCCTGTTTATTAAGAAGGTCACACAAGCAGACAGAATCCTATAAATCTTAAATGACAATTCAGGATGAAGAAAAACTTGTATTCTAATGAACAAGGCCTACATTCAGATTATTCTTGGATGAAGGTATTATTTACAGATATTGTGTTTTTTAGTAAAGGTTCTATGACTGCTAGAATTCACAACTTCTAAATTATCCTGTGCTTATTCAAGCAGGCGAATGCTGTAGGTTTCAGTGCTCCCTCCTTAGTCAAACTTTGTCAGCACTGCAGTTCATGGGATAACCAAGTTAGAGGACAGCAGCGTAAGGTCAGTGCAGGGCTGGTGAATGCATTGAGCCTTAGCTTTTAACTGTGGATGCACTGGTGTCGGAGATGAACACCTGTGAATAAAGTCTGAGACCCAGTGCCCAGTACTACATTAATGGTTCAGATGATGGAGGCGATGCTGGGTGGAAAGGGTTGGCAGGCACCACACTCTGTGCAGTTACAAACGGCATCAGTGCCTCCACAGATCTGCAGAGAGGTTCAGCAGGTACTGAATCCCGTACACATCAGGTGGTGCCCTCAGGGGTGTAGCCCAGGGAAAATAGCGTACGGGCAATCTCTTGATCTATTTCTTCTCTCATACAGTGGGGTGGGAAGAGGAGTGTTAGTGTGGTGTCATTTAAGAGAGCACTGAGTGGGCCTGGTCACCTGCAAGGGAGTCTTTGCAAGGGCGACACGAAATCTCCAGAACTGATTGACTGGCAATTTGGGACTCCATGGTAACAGCACTGCCAAGTGACATATAAACTCAAGTGCTGGTTATGTCATGTTGGAGCCTTCACACAGAATTCTGCACAAAGGCAGTCCTCAGCAAAGTAGGAGCACCCAATTTCACCAGGGCTGCCTTAGTATGCAGAGTTACTCCATTCCTTACCTTGCTGGAGCCACAGCAAGGCTCAGGACGACTGTGAAGCGATACATCCTGAAGGGAAAAATCTTTCCATTATTAGCTTTTTCAACAAAGCCTATTCCTTCTACTGGAAGAAGCTTTCCAGGTGTGCATAAGGGCAGGTGCAGACAGATGAGTCCCAGTCTGGGTGGTTGGACTGGTACTGTGCTTTTTTGTATATGTCCAGTTGGTACACAAGAGCCGTGACCTCTAAGACATACCTTATTTTGCCATTTGGAGTGCCTTGGAAACTCCATGTGGATTGTAATACCTCCTTAAATTTTTATCAAGAAATGTATTTGCAGTGCTTCAGTCCACTGTGAGTTCCCCTAACAGTCTGAAAGAACACTTATACTTCTAATATGAAGTCCTAACTGGCGTAAGGGATTTGTTTTGCTTTATTTTGTATCCCCTGTTAGAGGGACTAGTGTACAAGCTGTAAACTGAATTTAGGATATATTTGGAGAAGCAGACTGTTCTGCCCAAAAACTGCCTAAATCCAGCAGGTCTAATTGGATCAGATTGCTTAGGGCTACGCCCAATTAAATCTTTACTTCCTCTAAGGATGAAAATCTGACAACATCCCTCGGCAATCTGTGTCAGTATTTAACTACTTTCATGGCAAAAAATACTTCCTGCTACCTAAACAGAATTTCCCATGTTCTTACTTGTGTCCATTGCTTCTTGTCCTTTTGCTGTACATGGTTGGGAAGGGTCTGATTTTATCCCCTAGATAACCTCTGATCAGGCAGTTGTAGTGAACAGAAATGTGTCTCCTTTCCCTTCTCTATTCCAAGATGAACTGTTTCTGCTTCTAGAGCCTTTTCTCGTACTTCATATTCTTCAGCTCCTGACCATCTTGGTGGCCTCCACTGGATTCACTCCAGTTCAATTCCTTTTTGTACTGAGGAGACCAGAAATAGGCACAACACTCTAAATGCAGTATTACAAGAGCCAAAGAACTTTACTGGACCTGCCAGTTACACAAGCAACAAAACAGAATGCAGCTGGCCCTCTTTGCTGCGAGGTCACACTACTGGTTCATGTTTGACTTGCTGTTCACAAGGACAACCAAGATCTTTCTCTACAGAATTGCTTCTCTGACAGTCAGCCCTGGCATGTATTGTTCCATGGGGTTATTCTATCCAAGAAGTAAGACTGAGTTTTCTTCTGTTGGACTTCACAAGGCTCCTGTAGGTCATCCTTCCCCAGGTTCCTCTGAGGAGTAGCCGTTCCCTCCAGTGAATTGTCCACTTGACCAGTTTGGTGTCAGTCACAAATCTGACGACAGAAGGCACCGTCTCAGCATCCTGGTCACGGGTAAAGACATGAAACAGTCTTTGTGCCAGTTTTGATCCCTCAGGGATGTTCCTGACTACCAGCTGTCAGCAGTTCGTACCCACTGCATGATCCACTTATCCAGTCCATGTCTCACCTGTTTGGTGGTCAGGCCTCTATGAGAGACTGTGTCAAAGGCAGTATGAAGTCAAAGCACACAACATCGTCTGCCTTATGCATAACACTGGTGTCCTCACTATGGAAAATGATGAGGAGGATCAGCCTTGAGTAAAGCTCCTCCAAAGGTTTAGAGTCATGAAGAAGGTGGAAGGTTTGTTTAAACAGCTGTACTTGAAGAAATCACAGCTTGAGGTCATAGTGACTTGACAGAAGCTTGTGAAATGATTCCTCAGAGGACATGGGTGCTTTGTGGAGCAGGACTCATAGTGGCTCACAAGATCTCCTGGAAGATCATGGGAATCACCTGGGACAGAAAACAAGATAATTTAAACTAAATAATTTGGTTGGTTAGGTAAATAGTAACCCTCTGAGTGGGGTCTCCATAACTGCATCGTCCACTGCAAAGTGGAGTGTTTGCTGGACTGATAAGCAGATAAAACATAAGATCTCACTATCATAAGAAATCTTACGATACTAACAAAAAATGAACAGTTTACAGGAGAAGTTTAACAAATAATTAAATATGTTCCTTAAAGCTGATCAAGAGTGTGTAGACAGGAAGATGAAGTTTACATGAAAGAGTTCACTGGAGAAAAGGGATCTGTAAACAGATCTGTATTTGGAATTCATGTGAGCTACTCAAGTCTAGTACTTGGAAGAACAGTCTATGAAAAATACTAAAGAAGAGGACAGTTCTTCTCAGGGATACTGAGGGCAGCAGTCAGGTTTTACCTGCACACCAGAACTCACCTCTCCCTTTGATGTCTTACAGAGGGTTCTGACTAACCTTTCTCTGCCTTTGCAGTCCTTGCATTACCTAACTCCAGCATGGACTGCAAAATATGGCAGTGTAGGGGTATTTTACAATCCTACTTTCTCAGTGCTCACAGAAAGGATTAAAGATTATATTGCTGCTGGTGTCAGTGTGGAGGAAAAGATGATATAAAATTCCTTTTTCTGAGAAAAAAAAAGAATAAATAGGATTCTGCAGTTCTAGTAAGTACTTGTTCAAATCATACAGAGGAATTTGCAAAGCATGTAAGTACACTTCGGAAAACAAATGAATTTCAGATGCCAGTTAGGTGTCTTAATTAATACCATTAATTACAGAACTCTGTAATCAAAGTTTTCAAATTTTAAAAACCTCTGTTTTGCACACCTTACTGGCCAAAAGACTGTGTTACACAGGCCATCTGTCTGAAATGGGCTCTGTCTACAACACCTGAAATGAACCTCAGGAGAAGGTCATTACCGTTATCTAAACTGTCAAAGAGGGAGATTTTAAGGGGCTTAATAAAATATACAAAGTTATTGAAAAGAACCAAACTAAATTATTCCATTTGAGAAGAGTGCACATATTTTAGGAAATGACTGGACAATGAAGACGCTCAAGGTGTGAGCTTAATGTTGCTTTTTTTTTTTTGTGATAGCATGATGCCTTTACAAATCAGGTGTGCTGAGTTTCTTAAACAGAAGCTTTGAAATACTTTTCTGGGTTTCTTAATATCCTTATTTGATCAGTCCAAAAGTGCCACGAGTCACTGTGCATGAACAAGGGCTCATTCTCCTCTCCTTTTCTCCTTGTGATGTGATTAAAATCTATTCAAAAAATGTAAAAAAGATTTTAAGATTTACCTCTCCTATTTGTTTTGAGCCTGTCAGAACTAATCACCTGCATGGTATGGAAAAGAATTTGGTCTTTTGTGATGGAGTTCCAATCAGACTTCTGCATAATTGTTTGGTGCTGTTTTTTGTATACTATTTAGACTGAGACAGGGCAGGTATTTCAATGTCACCTTAATAGCAATGAATATTTGTACATAATGTTTTACATGAGTGATTTGTGCATTGTTCTTCTGTCATCTCTCTGCAATATTATTTTGTGTTCTCCTAGAGAAGACAAATATTCTAGCTCTTGTTTTTTATCTATAGACTAAAATAAATAATTAGAATTATTCAGAAATAAATAAATTATTAATGCCTGATGTATTGTCCCACTTTTGTCTTGAGGATATGTTTACATTTTTCATGCCTGTAGATGAGTTGATGGATTTTTCTCTGGTTTTTGTTTCTGTTTTCTATGAGAAAAAATTATACTGTTGAGAACTAGAAACTATTATGAAGTATAGTTGCTGCAGTCAAGAAAACTTTGTCTTCTCTGGGATGAAATGAAATGTCTTCCTTATACCATGTAGGGGAGGGAGTGAACAAAAGCAAATGTAAGCAGTTTTTACTCCTGGGTACTGTATAGAGGCTGAATCAAATGGCTCTGGAGCTGCATTCTAATAGGTTATCTCTTTCATGGGTTTTTGTTTAAATATGTTTCTGATGAAAAAAGAACATAGAACTCTCCTCTGATGAAATATTTTCTTGCAGATGTACATATCTTACCAGATTTGAAAGCTCATGTCCTTATGCAGATTGATATTGATATAAAAGAACAGTTCTTCCATACCACGTTGCTACTATAAATGCAATCTACTGGACCTTTACAACTTATATTTATCAAAAATGGGTTTGATACAAAATATAGCCCAGAACAGAAAGGATAAGAAATTTCTGAGTGATTTTTTCAGGGTTCGTTTCTGTAATACAGTTTAGCATATCCCACATATATACTTCAATGGTCTACGAGCACATCCCACTTCCACTGTGTTTGGTGAAAAGGTTCCTGTTCCTTCTGGGGAATTTGGCCTACAGGAGCAGAACTTATGAATGTTCCTGATTGGCATCTGCATATTATATGCACAGAACTACAATTCTCCCTGTGCATATTGAAAAGATCTGAAAAATATTTTTTTATAACTAGTGTTGGAAAAAGGACATGATTTTTTTGACAAATGATTTTTCTATTTCTTGAGGGTGAAGTAATCTAACAAGTGGCATTTGAGAGCTGAAGCAACAATGGAGAGAGGCTGAATGCAGTGGCTTTTTATGAAATATCCAGGTACTTTAGGCACAGTAGTAGGAGGAAGAGGCACAAAGGTTAGTTTTAATCTTTTCTTCCAGAAAGCACTGGCGTTTTGGACCTGAACAAAAGTAATGAAAAAGAAAAAGATTTGCTGTGTGTGCTGATTGGTAAACAGTGTGAAATTTCCCTTCAAGAAACCTTTCTGAACTATGCCCATAAAATATCCCCTTATTATGCTTAGAAACTTACTTTCAGGAAAGTTAAGCTACCAGAAACCATCTGCAGGATAATCATGTGCTTTTGGAAACACTTGTAGCTCTGCCTATTTGCAGAGCTAAGAAGTTGTCTTTAGAGGTTTGGGTTAATACAATACCCCATGACTCCTTCAAATATTCTTCTGCTCATCTTCTATTTTTCTCAGAAAATTCTAGTAGGAATTGTATCTCCAATCTGTGAAAATTGAGCAAGAGTACTTTAAACTAAATTACTTAACATTCAGTGCATCAGCTTGAATCTTCACAACTCAGAATCTCAATGGTGTCTCCATGAAATGTGTCTTGTCATTTTGGCATCCATCTATCTTTCTGAAATGACTGGATTTGGGCCCTACATTTAACATCATTCTGTTATATACTAGAAATTTCGGGTTAATTCAAAATCCCTTATGTCAGTTGCTTAGCCGTCTTACCAAGACCAGCAAATTTTTAAAGTGCTAATTCTTAGGTACTTCTTTTGGACACACTAGCTCATATTTTGCTATTTTATACACAAATTGACATATGGTTCAAGATTTTGAAAATGATCGTTTTATGGCTAAACAGGATTTATCACTGATTTCTTTGTGTTTCTGATCCTCAAGCTACAAACTTTCATTTAAGGGAACAGTCTCATGTTGTGAATCCAGACTTCAAAGGTTGCAGAAGTTCTTATTTTTTTTCCTATTTTTCAGATGCACTTTTTTTTTTTAAGTAGATGATAATGGAATTTTATTCTTTTTAAGAGCTGTTTCTCTGACTTAAATGACCATTATCTTTTAAGTACAGGATTTATTGGGATGGATTACCTTGGAAGATGTTCATCCTAAAAAAGAATTTCCTCAGCCTATATTAGGAGTTACTGGTGTAGTACAAAAATTGGCACCTGAAAGACTCTTCATCTTTCTTTTTCTTTCTGTAAGTTTTTATATGCTTTGCAATTAAATACTGACTGAACACTATTACCTTTCTATTTTGAAGCAAACTTTTCCTTTACTTCATCATCACAGTTTGTTCGGGAACAAGAGATGCTTTCTGATGAAGATCAATCTCTTCATTGCAGTGTCACTTGTTTTTCCAGCAGTCAGTCTCAAAAGTTGACAGACTATTGCATGGTCGTAGAATCATAGAGTCATTTAGTTTGGGAAAGACCTTTAAGGTCGTCAAGTCAAACTGTCAGTCTAACCCTGCCAAATCCACCACTAAACCATGTCCTTAAGCATCTAGACATCTTTTAAATACCTCCAGGGATAATGACTCAACGACTTTCCTGGGCAGTCTGTTCCAATGTTTGACAAACCTTTCCATGAAGAAGTTTGATTAGTCACTTCTTATTCCTTTGATTAGTCACTGCTTACTTATCTTTTTGTAATGCCAGACTACGTCTAAAATATCTTAACTAAAGTTTAGGCTGTTGTGTCTACCATGTGCCATTTGACTGAGGTGAAAGCACAGCCATCCAAAAGAGAAGCTGCTTTAAACCCAGGGAAGCAGCATCAGCTGAGTTTAACCTTTGGAGAAAAGGTCCTGTCCCACCACCCGTCCCAGGGAAGGACGTAGCCTCAGAGAACACTGTGGGCAAGCTCTCTTCATGACTGCATGTTCTTTCTGGATGCACAGGTGTGGTGGGAGTTTCAGTCACATCATCTGAAAGCCCTGATGAGCCAAGATAATTGGTTCATGACAGTTTGCATGCCTGTGGAGTGGCAAGGGAATTTTCACAACTCAAGACAGTCAGAACAGCAATGTCAGAAGGTAATAAAACTTCATTAGGTTCAGAAGGAATAAAGTTTCCATTAAAATAGCCTGAAAGACTCAAAAACTTGCCCTGCATTTTCTTAGCTTTTCCATAATGCTGGACTTTTTAATGAGGAACCTTCTTCTGTCTGGGTTCTTAGTTGCCTCTAAACTGTTCTTTCTCCATGAACAGTTGTAGGTTAGAAGAAACCACCTCCCTGAGGGAGATGGTGTCACTAAACCTGCTTTTTGCCTGGATTTATTGCCCACTGTGCACCTTTAAATCTGTAGCCAAGAAAATTCAGAGCCAGCTCCCCAAAAGCCACGGGAATGGTTTGCAAAAGCCAAATCCATCTCCCTTTCCACTATTTACTGCGCAGCACCTACCTCTTGGGCATTTTCTTACCCTTGAAGGACTCCTCAGCCACTGCAAGCTGCAGTGCCACATCACCTCAGCTCATCTGAATGTGAGGGACTAGGATGCTTGTCCCAGCAGCATGCCACCCCTCACAGGTAGTCACTGCCAGCCAAAAGGAAGCAGTGTTGCTTGGGCCAGCATGGCTCATTAGGAAAGAATGATCTCCACGGTTTTTCCATAGTCTGTCGTGGAGGCCGGTGGGCCTGTTGACCAAGGGATCAGGAGGGTCCCCTGGAAGGAAGAGTCCTAGGTGACACTCTGAGGTTATGGTGACAGGAAAGGCCTCTCCTGGGATGCTTTGTTCCATTATGCAAATGAACCCCAGTTCTGCATCCCCGGTTGGCCCGTCGGCCTCCCCATCCCTTTCTACCTTATCTAGAAGGTTCTCCTCTTTCCCTGTTCCCCCCATTGGTCCTCGCTCCCTCACCACTTCCTCAGGCTTTCCCCACTGGCTCCCATACCCTACTCCCACCTGTGTACCGACCCCGTGCCTGCAGATTATTGGTCCCTGATGCTCTCTCTCCGCCCCTACCCACCCATCTCTAAACCTGGGCCCTTACACTTTCTCGCCTTCTTTGTTCTCTTCTTGTCTCCATCCCTGGATCTACTTCATGCATGTGGCTGGAATAAACTTCTCCCATGGACTCTTTGCTGTTGATTCATTGACGAAGGTATCCGGTTCATGTGTGTGTAGTAGCCTGCCAAGTGGCTCCCACCTGGAGACACTTTTGGAAGGTTATGGCTTACCACCACCAGAACGCCGCTGTAACAGTCTGTTGTCTGCTCCAGCACCCACTCTGCTGGTGAGGCCTGGACTCTAATCAGGAAGGTGGCAGGTTTTCATCTCTTCCTCAGGAACATGGAGAAAGGACATGTAAATACTCTGTGGAAGGGAGCACCATCAGTCGGAGTGGATAGAACAACAGAAAGAATGTGTTGAAATTTTAGAGGGAAAATTTGTAGCTAGGGGTGGTAGGTGAAAATGTTTGCAGTCACTACATTAGAGCAACTGTGCCAGGTGCTTGCACAAGCAATAAAAAGCCACTAGCTTGTATCTCCCGATAGGCAGAAAATCAAAACCAAAACCACAAAACAAACAACCAAACCAAGCAAACAAAAAAATCTTTCCTTGATGTTTGTTGCAACTGACTTCTAGGTTCAAGTACTGTAAGAGAAAAGGACTTGTAAGTACTGCTGGATAGAAAGCTGGACATGACCTGGCCATAAGCACTCCCATCCCAGAAAGCCAAACGTGTCCTGGGCTGCATCCAAAGCAGCATGGGCAGCAGGGCCAGGGAGGGGATTCTGCCCCTCTGCTCTGCTCTGGTGAGACCCCACCTGGAACACTGCATCCAGCTCTGGGGTCCCAGCACAGGAAGGATGTGGACCTGTTGGAGTGGGTCCAAAGAAGGCCTCAGATCATCAGAGGGATGGAGCACCTCCTGTGAGGAAAGTCTGGGAGAGTTGGAGCTGTTCAGGAGAAGTGAAGGCTCCAGCATAACCTTATTGTGGCATTCAGTACTTAAATGGGCTTATAAGAATAAGGGGGCCAGACACTTTAGTTGGGGCGATACTGATAGGACATGGGTTAATTGTTCTAAACTAAACAAGGATAGACTCAGGCTAGAAATAAAGAAGAAATTTTTTATGCTGGGGGGGATAAAACATTGCCACCTGTTGCCCAGAGAGGTTGTAGATGCCCCATCTCTGGAAACATTCAATATCACATTGGACAGGGTTCTGGGAAACATGATTTATTGGAAGATGTCCTTCCTCATTGCAGGGGACTTGGACTAGAAGACCCTTAAATGTTCCTTCCAACCTGAACCATTTTATGGTCTGTGGCACAAAGTCCAGCTGAAAGCCCATCACCACAGCAACATCCCAGGATGGCTACTGGGGCTAATGCTTTTCTGAATGTCTGTGAATGCCTTGGATGAGGGACAGAGAGCATCATCAGCAATCTGCAAACTATCTAGAACGCGGAGGAGAGGCTGATACACCGGAGAGCTGTGCTGCTGTTCAGAGGGAGTCCAACTGTAAGCAGTCCTGAGAAACCTGCTCTCATGGACTCTGCCTAGAAGAGGAGGTTTAGATTAGAGGGCCTGCAGAGGGACTTCCCAGCTGCAGCCACGCAGTGGCTCCAATTTTCTTTAAGAGCTTGTTTGTTGGTGGGGTTTTTTTGGTTTTTTGTTTTGTTTTTTGGTTTGGTTTTTTTTTTTTTTTTGTTTGTGTTTGTTTTGTTTTGTTTTAGTTTTTTTTTAAAAGCTTTTTCAGGTATTTGCTTCTTACTAATGCTTAACTACTTTGGCACTGTCTCCTATGTTTGTATATCTGTGCACTGAGGGTTTCACTGGCTGTCTCAAGTTCACAGCCACTGATATGCGACAGATCAGGACAAGCTTGGGAGGGAGTACTAGGAGAAAGTCACATTGTCCTGGCCATTTTTTCCGTAAAGTGTATCAGGCTGTTGTCCTCATGTTGATATGAATAACTTCTGCTGCATTTATTTAATTGAGTATTGTTCTTGTGAACCTCCATATATTCTGCATCATGTACACTCTTTTTCTGCTGCAAAATTTTCATCTTTGGAGTGCCAGCTTCTAATAATCATTAGGGCTACCTCAGTCTTAGAAGACTGGAGGGTAAGATGTATCCACAAGTCCTTCAAGAAATGGACACATTGTGTGTAGTATGCATTGCAACGGACAGTGTGTTTCCACTGTGGAAAACACTTTCGTTTTTCCTCCTTCCCCCGGAGACCTCATTTGTCAAATAAGCCATATGGCGGTGGTCCAGGATATCCACATGAAATGGCCTCTCTCTTTCACAGGTGTGTCTCTGACTTCCTGGATCCCTGCTACTCCATGTTGGGATGATTGTAGCGTTCATTTAGTAGGATCCTCTTTAGATGGACTGTCAGACCACGATTATGGCACATTTGTGAAGTCATCTCATATGATTTCTTTCTAAATGGGAAAAATAAGGAAAAGTATTAAAGTGAATAACAAGTGGTTAATGGGGTTCACCACAGGTGGGTGATCAGTTGGCTTTTTAAAAAAATTCTAAATCATACTGAGTATCATCTGTGTCTCACTCCTTACTTCATGGGGGTGGGGGGAAGCCACAGGTAAAGGGTGATTTTGGCAGGTCCACATATGAAAAAGATGATCTTTCCATTCTGCCTTACTTGCTGTCACAGAATCTGCATTACAAAAGGAAATTGAAGAGACATGGGTACATTGTGGTGTCTGGTGGGGCATGGACTGCATTCTCCTGTCTGGATTGATCCTAACAAGTATCAAGCTTTTATTTTATTTTATTTTCCTCTTTAGGGAAGTACTGCTCAGATCCCTATCTTCCATCTGCCTGATATTTCTGAAACTTCTTGATAATCACAATTTTTGCCACATTTTTCTGCTGTCAAATGTTTTGGAAGTTGGTCGAGTGCAGAATTATTTTCAGATGCAGAAGGAGGACATCAGCAGACAAGGATAATGTGGCCATGTATGCTAGATTTTAAGATGTCATTAGAAATGCAGTTGGGTTTAAAAACACAAAAAGTTCATTACATTTGCTAGTCTCTCAGGACCTGTCAGTCTTTTAAGAGTCACTTTGGACAACGATTTTATTATAAGGGAATGGGGGAAGTATCTTTTATTCAAGAAATGTAAAGGATTTTTGTTGTTTTGAGTTTATTTTGGGGTTGTTTGTTTGGGTTTTTTGTTAGTGAAAAAAAGGAAAATGAATAGATGATTGCTCTGACTTTAGCCTTGGCAAATCACTACATACTAAAAACCCAGCTGTCCCCAAAACACGTATTCTGCAGTGACAACTGGCAACATCAACATTTTCCCATGGCCAGGTTTAAAGGCCAGGTTGAATATCTTGGCAGTATGATAGTAGAACTGCATTTTGCAGAATGTCATGGTAATTAACAACTTTTCTTCCACCAACTCAAAGAATTTTTTACTGAATTTGCATTCTCTCGAAATAAATATGCTTATTAGGAAGCAGAAGATTTTCAGTGATACAGAAGTTATTAAAGGCAGTAAATTAAAGCTCTTAAAGAAAAGGCTTACCACAATGAGAACATGTAACTCCATAACAGAAAATGGAGTTTATCTGGAAGACATTCAGGCTTGCAAATCTAAGGCATTTTCTTTCTATAGTTAGTACAGGTTTGCAGACAAATGATTTCTAAACATCTTAATTTATTGCTATTTAATAGTAACAGTAAGTGAGAAGTGTCCCTGATGCAGTAGTAGGAAGTGTGAAATATTATTATTTGTTAGCTTTTTCCAGGGCACTTTTGTCTAACTAGGTATTTTCATCTGTGATGTAATACTTGCTCTCCTTTTGCTTTCTTGCTGGATGGCACAGCAGGAGCCAAGTCTGAAGGATACAATTTTAAGAGGCAACAGAATAGATCTGTGTGCATTTAGGTGTTGGCAAAATCAGACAGACTGATCAAAAGATCAGGTAGGATTCCTGAAGCTACTCAGCAGTCATGCAGAAGCTGCTTTCTCATAAGACCAGTCTGGAGGAGGTTTTCTCTTTGCTGTCTCAAAGGGAATACTGTCAATCTGAATTCTTGCAACATACCCATTTAAACTGCACAAGTTGCTGATCATTCACAATTGGATCAGTTGGATAAATGTATTGGATGTAAAAAAAGCCACAAAACAAGGCATTGAATTAATTTAGTGTCCCTTTATTCCTGTTCATAGGATTACAAGGAGGACAGTTTAGGTCTTCTCTGTGCTATTGCAAGGCAGACGGCTGCACTACCATGGGCCCCCCAGTAGGGCTGGAATGCAGAGGCAGACAGTGCTTTGCTCTTCTGAATGTTCACACATAAATTAAATCAGTAAAACTCCAGAGGCTGAAGAACAACAATTGAACTGAATAGCTCTGGCTTTTGTTTCTGGCTTTGCTGTAGATTGTCTGTATGGCCTTGGATGGAGTTTGGCTTCTTTTATGTAGTGGTGAAAGCCAGATGTATGTCCTTTATTCTGTTTTTTTTGGCTGGAGCTTCAGGGCAGGAGATGACTGCAAGACAGAGAATAGCAGGACTTTCACACAATCACAGAATCACAGAACTGTTAGGATTGGAAGGGATCTCTAGAGATCATCCAGTCCAGCCCCTCTGCCCAGGCAGGATCACCCTGAGCAGGTGGCACAGGAACATGTCCAGGTGGGGTTTGAGTGGCACAAGAACATGTCCAGCTGGGGTTTGAATGTCTCTAGAGAGGGAGACTCCGCAAGCTCCCTGGGCAGCCTGTTCCAGTGCTCTGTCCCCCTCAATGTAAAGAAGTTCTTCCTTATGTGGAGGTGGAATTTCTTGTGTTTTGGCTATGGCCATTAATCCTTGTTCTGTTGCTGGCACCACTGAGAGGAGTCTGGCACCATTCACATGGCACCCGCCTTGGAGACATTCATATGCATTGATGAGATCCCCTCTCACTCTTCTCTTCTCTCAACTGAACAGGCCCAGCTCCTGCTCTCTCTCTCTTCTCGTAAGAGAGATGCTCCAGACCCCAAATCATCTTAGTGACTCTCCACTGGACCCTCTCCAGTAGCTCCTTGTCTTGTCCTGAGGAGCCCAGAACTGGACACAGCACTCCAGATGTGGCCTCACCAGAGCTGAGTATGGGGGACAATCACCTCCCTTGAGCTGCCGGCCACACTCTTCCCGATGCGCCCCGGGATCCCACTGGCCCTCCTGGCTGCAAGGGCACTGCTGGCTCACGGACAGCTTGTTGTCCACCAGGACCCCAGGTCCTTCTCTGCAGAGCTGCTTTCCAGCAGGTCAGTCCCCAGCCTGTGCTGGGGCCTGGGGTTATTCTCCCCAGCTGCAGGACCCTAAACTTGCCCTTGTTGAACCCCATTAGGTTTCTCTCTGCCCAACTCTCCAGCCTACCAAGGTCCCTCTGAGTGACAGCAGAGCCTTCAGGTGTGTCAGCCACTGCCCCCAGTTTTGTATCATCTGCAAACTGGCTTAGGGTTCATTCTACCCCTTCACCTGAGTTGTTGATAAGCAAGCTGAGTAAGACTGGACCCAATATTGATCGCTGGGGAATGCCAGCACTACAGGCCTCCAACTGGATCCTATCCTGCTGGTCACAACCCTCTGAGCTCTGCCATTCAGCCAGTTCTTGATCCAGCTCACTGTCCATCCAGCTAGCCCATATTTCCTGAGTTTACCTACAAAGATGTTATGGGACACAGTGAAAAAGGCCTTGCTTCTCATCCATAAATTCAGGACTGATGTGTTTTTGCACTACTGAGGAGGCAGTGACTCCTCACTGCTTGCTGAATGTGGCTGCTCACCTACTTGCTGAAGGTCTGCAGATAATGCCATAGCCCTGTGAGTGGGTAGGTGTCATTCTTGATAGCTGCTGTATGCAAGAGAAGTCCTGAAGGTAGCCTTAGATGAGAAGTGAATTACAGTGGCTGTTTCATTACTACATTAGTCACAGGTGTGTCATAGGGGGGCAATCTTGCAGAACTTCTTCGTAGTTATTTGTGGAAGAAAGTGGAAAAGCATGTTCAACAAAAGGAACAGAAGCCAAGCTAAATCCCTAATGACCTATTCTTCTTCCTGCTAAATGGTTACATGTGTTTTATTGCTGAGCATCCAGCTAAAACTTTCAGGGAAATTTTGGTGTGGCATACTGGGACTGCTGACTCAGTGCAGCTCTTGCAGCCTATTCAACAAAAACATCTGGTACAGCTCTGATTTACACTTGTTTGAAGAGAGAAAAGCAGGTGCATCTACTGCTGCAGTGGGAAGCTGTCAAAGAAGGGATCTTCTCCCGCACCAGCACTCATCCTGGTGACTCTGAGAGCCATCAATGCTGCAACTCTTACACTTGATAAGCCTCCTATTTTACCTCAGCACGTAAATGTAAGGCAACCCTCAAACACTGACAAGAGACCAGTATTTCCTTCTTACACAGGACAATTAATAGCACTACTGAAGGATTTATCTGTTTAATGTTTTCAACCAGTCAATTTAAACTGATTTAGATTTGGTGGATTGATTTAGCTGAATGGAAAAATATCTTACAATGAAACAGAGATATCCTCCCTTAGCTTAATGACTAGTAAAAGTTGCTGAAGCTTTCTCCTACAAAAGAAGATCTGACAGATGCCCTTAATGAAAGTATTGAGCACTGATCACTTTGCCGTGATACTCTGCCACAATCCAAGAGGTTGAGAAAGAGTCGTGAAGCGACTCTGCTCTTCTGGTGTGGTGCTGAAGAAGACTGAAGGCCAGCTCTGTGCTGCTTGTAAGCATGCATGAGCACCAGTTGAACTGTCCTGGTACCAATACAGCAATCCACCAGTGAAGTCAGGATACATTCCCATCTCAAATGCCCTTTTTCCAGCAGTCTAGCTAAAGTTGTAAGTGTAAGGACCATTTGCATTGTAAAGCTAAACTTAACTGACGTAAACTTACTCCAGGATTAATTGGGCTGGTGTACTTTCATTCAAATCACTGGAGCTAACACTGGCAAGAAGTTGGAATAAGTGGCAAATTGAGCTCTAATCCCCTCTCATCAGTGAGCAATGTGCTCTTGTGGCAAAATAGGTCAGCAGCATCTTCAGCTGAATTAGGAAGGGTGCTGCAAACAGATCGAGGAATGTGATCCTTCCATTCAGCCCAGCACTGCTGAGACATACATACAGTTCTAATTCCAGCTCTGGGCTCTCCAGTGTAAGAGAGGCACGAACGTATTGGCAAATAGTCCAGCAAAGGGGCACAAAAGGGATGGAGAAGTTGCATCATGTGACATAAGAGGAGAGGCTGAGACAGCTGTGACTTCTGATTCTACAGAACAGAAGAGCTGGGTGAATCTCATCCCTGTGGATAAATACCTGTTGGGGAAGAATAAAGAAGATGGAGACAAAATCTTTTCGGGGGTGCCCAATGAAAGGAAAAGTGACAAAGGGAACAAAGGAGATTTTGCTTTGTGGGTTTGTTTTTGTTTGTTTCACTGTTACAGTGGCTGAACACTGGCATAAAATGGACAGAGAGACTGTGGAGTCTCCATCCTCAGATATATTCAAAATTTGACCATTTGATATCCATGGTAACTTGCTGTAAGCAGCCATGATCTGAGCAGGAGTTTGGTCCAGGTGTCTCTGTAGGTATCTCTGAGGTCCCTCCCAACCTCAACCATTCTGTAATCTTGTCACTGAGGAAAGTTTCAGTGTTGCAGACACCTTCATAATGGATACAGAACTGCCACGGTCTTTAATTCACCCTAATTTTACAGAGACCCTGTTCATGTGCTACCTAGACTTCACTTGTCAGTCTTTCATTCTTCTAAACATGGTTCATACTAATCCAGATAACAAGGAAACATTGCAACAGATTCTATTAGGGCACAAAGGATTGTCTAAAATGTAGGCAATCTTTATAATTACAGAAAAATCTGGGGAGAAGGATGAACAGTGCTCTGACTGTTACTCAGTGACAGAGCAAATGAGCTTAGATAGCAAACAGAAAGTGCTCTGCTGAGCCAGTCAGATGGAAGGCGGGATATTCAAGTCTAACCGTGATTCAGTTTTGCATGTCATTTGGCAGTGAAAGACACTGAGTGTTAAATTTCGCGTACAGGTTTCCTGTGCTTTTGCAATTACATCTACTGGGATTAACCTTGCAATTTGTACTTCATTAAGAATGCTTCAGATGATAGCTCAGCTGAACAGAACCTGGATAAATCCTCCATAGTTACTTCAGCTCTGTAGGAGGAGGAATTAGTAGGAAGCATTAACATTCTGACCAAACTTAGTTTTCACAGGTTTGCTTTCCCAATAAGATGAAATTCCTTTTCTCCAAAAGGTGATTATGGGTAGAAACTGGAGTCCTAGACCCAGCCTGTGATGTGTAATGGCAGACAGCCGGCAGCACGCAGGTGGACACTAAAATCCCAAGGAGATTAGCCAAGGTTGCTCTGTGGTTTGGGAACAAAAGTTCACCTGAACTTCAGAGCAGTGTTTTTTACCTGGAAAAAGCCTTGCAGAGAGTTTTTGAAGCCTTCCCAAAGGTTCCAAGGAGGAACAAAAGCACTTCATGCTATTTTAATGTTTTACATCTATGTGAGTGATCCCTAGATTTCTGAGACACCCCAGTGTGAGGAGGCAGCAAGGTTTTACTAAAGCAGCTTCTTTGGAACACTGTAATATCTATGAAAAGCCCCTTCAGTTGCAAAATACTAGCTATGTTAAAAGGGAAAAAAGCAATTTGAAAATTTTGTGGCAATGGCAGAGTGGTTAAGACGGGCTTACATGATTATGATGTTGTGAGAAAACATTTTGACTGCTGGAAGCCATCAGGTTTGTACCCAGCCACTGTTCCTTTGTGTTTGCAGGTGCTTGCTGTATTCCTGTTTGTCTCTTGACTGTTATTTTCTCATTCCAGGTGTATTTGCTCTCTCGAACACAGAGAGTGCTTGGAACACAGCTATTACTTAAATCACCTACTATTGCCCACAGTGAACAATCAGGCTGTAAAAGCAAGGGTGACTTTTTGTTCATGTATGCAGTGAGGTCTCTTACCTGGAAATTCACATTATCAACCACTGTTCTCGGCTTTCAGGTCAGCAGCTACAATTTCTGATGATTACAAGACAATACGAATGACTATGGCTTAATTGGGGCATGAAGAAACACAGCACTTTCCCCCTGAAGTCAAGAATGGGTCTGCAGTGTTCAAAAGACTTTCAGGTATGTCTTGATCATGGTGTGGCATGGTGAAAACAGTGCCTCAGGACACAGAGAAAGCATTTGGAAAGCCATCCCATGCTAAAAGCCTAGTGGTGGGTACCCAATATTGTAACAGGAGAAGAGGTGCAGCAAACAAGACCTGTCAGGGTGCTTGCTTTTGGAATCCACCTTCAGCAGCAGAGGGGCTAGGGCACCACTGGCCCTGCAGATGTCCATGTCTTGAACCTTCCTGTAAACAGGCTCTTTTTTGTACGCATGACTTGGCATCCTTAAGAATCCAAAGGACTGAAGGATGCTTCAGTGTGAAACAGACTCAATCTCTGTCCAGTCAGGTCTTCAAGAACTCTGAGGACTGAGACTGCATATCCTCTTTGGATCCCAGTCCATGCAGAAAAACCCTTCTGTTTATACCTGGTCTGAAACCCATGTTCAACTTTTGCCCATTGTCCCTCATCCTTCCCAAGACGAGAAGTCCCTGGCCCCATGTCACTGATCCCTTTCCCATAGGTACAGGGGTATTTTCAAGGCAGTGCTGTATTGACTGTTCCATACAATTTGCTGCCAGCTGAGATCTAGACAAGAGTCTACTCCACCACCTTCTCCAGCTCACTAATAAAGGTGCTTTACTCTGCCTTGCCCCAGCTAAGGTGTTACAGTTAATTATGCTAAATCAAAGTAGCCTAGGTAACCTACGCAGTGTGCCTTCACCTTGTGTTCAGCTCCACAATGGCACAGGAAATTAAATTTTTATGGAACTGATCTTGCTGGGTGCCTTTCTTGGGCAAAATAGGTGCATTTTAAACTCCAGAGATTGTGTAAGAAATTACACACTGTGTTTATGTGCATGCACATATCCACCATAAAATTTTATATGCAAGAATGCTTTCTTCAACTGGTATATTATTTTTGATTTTGCTTTTTAATGTTACAGTTATGTAATGGTCATATTTTCTGTTCACAAGGCCCCAGCTGACCAGTGTGCTTCCTTCACAGAGGTGCTGAAGAAGGTGGCTCGTAGTGGCTGGGCTACAGCCCGTGAAGAATCACAATGCAAGCACATCTGTTTGGGATTTCTGACCCACTAAGATGAATGCAGGTTAACTGGTACGATCAGCTGGTTGTGTGATGATAGCAGTCTGTCAGAGAGGTTGATCCAGGTGGTCACTGTGGAATGATGAGGAATCACACAGCTCTGGTGAAGTTAAAGGACTTCTGTGCAGCACTGTAGCAGAGGAAACTCTGGCCTATTACTTAGATACCTGTTTGTTCGGTGGCACTGAGATGAAAACCTTGTTTCTGGGATGTAAGAGTTGACTGACACAGATGACAGAAATGTAACAAATGAGGTCCAAGGTGTGGGTAGGAAGGGAAATACAAATGTGAGTCCCTAGGAGCAATGCAGTGGTGTATGAAGCAAGACTTAAATATATAGTGTGGATAACAGAGAGAAGGGAGGAAGGAGTGAGAAAGATGAAGGAAGAGAAGACAGAAGGAGAAAGTCAGAGAGGAAGGTGCATTTGGTTTTCCTTATACAAATACTATTCTATTTGAAGTGGCATTGGTCAGCCCGTGGCTCTTAAATGACCAGTTCCACTACACCCACGTGATGGGCCTACCTCATGTGTTTAATAGTGGATGCTGCTGTCCATACCTGGAGATGAAGCACAGCTCTTTATGTGGATAATGCAGCTGGTTCACTGTAAATCTCAGATGTGAAGATTAATGAGGACAGGGAAGTAGCATCACGTAAATATTGCAAAGTTGAAGGGGGGGGGAGGTGGAGAGCAGTGGAAGGAGCAAAAATTTACAGAGTGACACTGAAATAGGGAAAATATGAAGTAATCTGAAAAGGAACACACACGTTCTATGTGGGTGAGAACAATGTGGGAAGCATGGAGCTGGAGGAGTGGGCAAGGCACCGTTGTCAATGCTGAATTATCAGTCATTATGTTGTGCTTCTTGCACTGACTGACCAAAAGCACTTTGTCTTGGAATAAAGAGAAAGTAGGCATTGTCTGTGCCTACTCCAGTTCAGCTGCTGCATTCATGGCTTAGCAACGAACTTCCGAAAACCTATTAAGAGGCTGGACGTAACAGCCAAGTGATGAGGGCCTATGAGGACTGGCTGATGAAATTAAGAAGGCTGAGGGGCTGGCTAAGTATGTGTGTGTGATTGCAGCTTGTCTGTCTTCAAGACAAAGGTGGCAGAGCCTGTGTCTGAGCTACAGACTTCAGCTTTACCACAGACAGCTTCCAGCTCATGAATTTTCTGCATTGATTATGGAGAACACTAAAATGTGTGTTCACACTCGGTCTGCTAAAGCCCTGCTGGGTTTTCAGAAGAGAAAGATGATCCATAAATAAAGAGAGCTCCTTGGAGGTGGCATATAGAATAGAGAGGCAAAAATTTAACACAAAGTGAAACTGAGCCTTCTGAGACTATTGAAAACATCCTCAAGCCTTGTGTTTTGCAAGTGACTGCAGTGGATGATGTTGTATGTCTGTCTTCGCTTAATATGTACAGCTCATTAGCAAATTCAGTCACAATATGAAATCTTCGCTGGCTGTTTCCATATGGGAAACAAGGATGGTGGTAAATTTTTCAGAAGATTCTATGAGGAGCTGCCAGCCACTGGATCTCAGTGAGCCTGGCCTGAGTAGCATGGACTCTGTGGGGAGTCCAGCAGTTTTGCTGACCTGCATGTAGGAGTGCCTTTGAGACCTGACAAGTCATTTCAGAGGGAGGAAAAGTCAACTCAGGGTGCCACAGGGATTGCTTCTGCAACAGCTGGAGGTTGTTCCTGAACTGTCATTCTTTTCTACCAAGAGAGAAGTGTGGTAGTTTGGCACTGAGCAGGAATAGTGTTGCTATCTTGGGTCCTTTTCTTTCACACCTCTCAAATGCTTCTTGGAATGGATTATGAAGCACCAAATTTGTTTGCAGACTGCAGCTCTCGCTGTATCACTGTGCAGAAGATGTTTATCTGGTTGTCTCTTTCTGCACAACACATTTTAAACACCTTTTGCTAGGATTTTGCTGTAAACTGATGTATGCAATGCCTTGTCTTTGAGTTTGCCTGTCTCTGTTAAGTTAGGCCCTTATCCAAGCAAACAATTTCCTATCTGTTTGAAGATAAGCCTCCTGCCCTTGCTGAAATCATTAAGACTGCTTGGGTCATTAGTTTTGATGTATGTGTGCATGCACATGACTAGCAATGATGCTTAGTGGCTATGAGAAAATACTTCCCCCCTAGGTAGATTGCTGAGAGGAGGTTCAGTCTATAAAAATCATGTAGTTACAAAAACTCTTCCCCTTCATCTTAGCCTGATGAAATCTGTGGCATCTTTCCAGATGAAGACTGGAAATGTTTTCCTTCCTTTTTTAGCTCACTGGGTTTGTGTGTGTGCCACAGGCACTTTATATCATTCTAGTTTATTTATACTTTCAACTTATTGATTGGTAGATGGGATGATAGCCTTTTGGATTTATTTTACTGCTCATTTGTAATTAATTTGGCGCAGCCATAAAAAAATCAACCCTTATTTATTTGCCATCTATTCGCTGTGATTTTTTTTAGAAAGCTTAAAAGTAGAAAAGCCATGCACTAGGCAACTGGCCAACATGCACAAGATTCTCAACATGTTGCTGTAAGACCTGGCTGTCAATTTTACCCACATTTGCCCAAAAGGGGGAGTATCCTTTGGCCACCTGTACAGTGTGAGGACCTCCAGCCATCCTGGTGAGTGCTTGTGCAGAGCTGCCAAAGTTCGTGTGACTTCCACCAGTATGTGTTACAGAAAGGAAGAGGAAAAGCTATTGCTTTGAGGGCATCTGTGTCCTTGCAAGCTCTTACACTGGGTGAAGCAGGAGGTCATGAGAGAAGGATGGCCATGGAAGTGAGCTTTGGGCTCTTGAAGAGAAAGCAAACCTGCTGCTTTGCCAGTTGGTAGCCCTGTTGCTGGAGCCAGCGGCAGACTCATGGAATAACAGTGCTGCCTCTGGGTTCTGACCACTCATAGCCCACTGGGCTGATCACACACAGCTCACAGGGAGTTTGCTCTGTATCACGCTGCAGCTGCCAGTAACAACTGCCTGTAATTGGACTTGGTAAATACGGTAGATATGAGCATTTAATTCAAAATGACAATTCAAGGTTTCAAAGGAGTTCACCTGCTCTGCAATGCTTTAAAGATCCCCCAAAAGCAATCTTTTGTATGTGTTTGAAATCTGCCTCTGCCACTACTCAGATATATTTATAGACTACTGGTGGGCTGCCTATGAAAATTCTCATCCCACAGTTTTTCCTTAAGGTTGGTGAAAGCTTCTGTGTTTCACAAAGGTTAAGCTACAAAGAGAGAGGATAGGCTTGTAAATGCCTGCTAAGCTCCTGAATCTGTGATCTCAGTAATGCGTTCACTGCACACTGTAGAAGCACAGTTCTGTATTGCTCATGTAGAATCAAAGGGTTGCTTCACTTTCCTTGATCCTTGCAGTATATCCACCTATGTCTCTTTTAAATCACTCCTCCAGATTATCTTCTGTGGATTTCCACTACTGTCCAAAAGAAAAATAAAATCAAGAAAAGGCTTGATCCCCCCTATTTTCCTGCCCCCCTCTTCCCAGTGTGCAAGCATGCCCAAGATGAATCACTGCATAATTATATTCCTATTGCTTGTATCCTTCCGTTGGCTCTCCCTTTCCGCTTGTTTCATGCTTACTTGCCAATCAAGCCTATCATTTGGGGTCTGATTATTTGCTGGGGTTCATTAACCACAGGGAAGATCTTCAGCAGCAGTCTAGGGGACACCTGAGAGCCTCCAGCCCACATCATAATCTCAGAGGGTAGGCTTAACATGGCCTTGCACGTACAACATCCCTTAATTTGCCCTGAAATACTGAGCCCTGCTTTAGGCTCCTAGCAATGCTGTGACTTGGAAATGGTGTCTGGAGTGAGAGAAGAGTTTGCCTGACTTTCCAGCTGTGCACAGGGGGCCATGAGCTGTGGGGATGCTGGCTTTCAAGGGCAATGATTTGTGCCAGGGATATACTTATACTGCAGATAAGGACAGGGAGGGAGCTCAGGCAGGCCAACACCTGGTAAATGAGGCAAGGGATTGACAGAGGGATTTGGGGTTCACATTGATGCTGCATTTTCTGTAGACATGCTGCTGTGGTTCCTGGGTTGGGAGCTCGCTTTTCCCCTATGCCCCCTGGGAGGACAGCCATGTGTACCTGTGGGAACCGGGGCAGATCTGCAGTCTTTGAAGGCTTGAAAAAAGCATGCCCTAAGACACACTGGTCTAGGTTAAATATCAAGTTAAGAAACCAAGGCTGGACACTCCTGCAGTTAGAGGCCTAACCAGGTAGTCTTGAACTTCATCTTCTCTTTTTGTCAATGAGTTACTTGGATTGCAGCTCTCAGAGGGATCTCAAGTGTGCCAGGAGCCTGAAGTGGCTGGGCATTGTTTTGTTGCTTTCCTTCAAACCTCACAGCCTGTAGTGGTAATAAGGGCATTCTTGCAGGATTAGGAGACATCCTGTAGCACAGGCAGGTGCTGCTGGAGTGCAGGAGTACTTACCTCACTCTGGTTTTCAAAGTTGCCTAGTACCCCTGAGTCTCCATCCCTGCAGAGCCGTGTAGAGCCACCAGCCCCATCCAGCATCCCTGCTTTCAGGAGGGGCCAGGTTTCCTGGTGGGAGCTGGGACCTTTTTCTGTCCCTGCTCTGGCTGTATATCATCTTCTGACTGTCACTGCTTTGTGCTGCTGGTTTCAGTCATCCCTGCTGCACTTGTCTGTGCTGTTCTGTCTCTGGGCTTTGTGGTTGCAAAGCACTGGACTTCCCAGGCTGCAGTTA
Organism: Machaerirhynchus nigripectus; assembly: GCA_013397975.1. NCBI lineage: Eukaryota > Metazoa > Chordata > Aves > Passeriformes > Dicruridae > Machaerirhynchus > Machaerirhynchus nigripectus. Next base: position 29,961 of record VZRQ01003014.1, on the reverse strand, counting down.
GAGCTGCTGCTTTTCTCTGTCCAGCTCCCCTTATTTCAGCTGTACATGTGCTGCTTATCTCCTAGTGCTTTGAGAGACATTTTTTCAGGTTTATTAGTGCTTTAACTTTTTTTCAGGTTTATTAGTGCTTTAACTTTTTGTAGCTATAAGGTCTTTCTTCTATCCCCATGTCACCATGCAACACCAGTGCCTTAGCCAACACCACATCCAGCATTTCTGTGGAGCAGGGTTCTCCTCTGTTGCCTGGAGAGGAGGGGTGCTGCAGCAGACACAGCAGCACAGGAAGAACTGAGCATTGCTTTCTTCCTCTGCCCTGCCTTTCTCTTCTGCAGGGAAGACCTTCTTTACTGGAAACAGCCTTGGAGCAAAGGCTAAGCAGTGTCCTAGCTGCTGCATACCTAGCAGAGCTGGCTAGATGAGAGGAGAGCACATGCTCTCTTCTGGGATGTGGTGGGCACAGTCCTCCCCCAGCTCCACCCTGCCCGGCACACGATTTCCCCAAAAAGATACAATACAGTTCTTAACGTCTGATCTTATCCTGAGAACACTTTCCAGCTTTTCACTGGAAAGATGATTAATACTGCGTTGCCCAGCCAGTCACACTATCCCCAGCAGAGCTATAAATAAATACCACCCAGCAGTTGCATACAGCAAGCCCTATTTTATTATTTTCCATTCATAGTACAAAACATGAGAAGGAACTGCTAGTTAGAGAAGAGGCTGAGTAACGGCTGTAGTTTAGTAGGCACCTTACTCTTTCATCCTCCAATATCCAGAGGGCAAAGAAATCCCACACTTATTTTTGTGTAAGTTTTGCTGTTCTCTACTTACAAAGGTTACTTGTCCATCTAGTTGGCTGACCCATACATGATTAAGTGTGCAATGTGCTTCACATGACCCTAGGAAGGAAGGCTTTTTCTTTTCAAAATTAGGTGAAAGTCCTGTACCAGGATTGCTTTATTCAATGGAAAATTGGTTTCTTAGCCAAATGCAAACAACTGCTATGGTTGCCATGGTTTCCTTATTTCTTATAAAGCAGAAGTCCCTTCCAATGTTGGGCAAGCAGTTTTGGTAAAAAAAAAAACAAAACCAAAACCAAAACCAACAACAAAAAAAACCCCAAACAAACAAACAACAACAACAACAACAACAACCCAAAAAACAAAAAAATCAGAAATACTCCAGTATTTAGTATTAAAAATGTCAAGCGAAAAATTAAGCCCTTTGCAAGAATGGTTTCCACTGACATTTTACTGTCTTTTAAGATTTGGAATTTTAATTTTTTAAAAAAAGCAGATCATGAAAACTGCTAAACTGCAAGCTCTGGAGATTCCCACCCAAAACTGTTTTTCAGCTAGCTTTATTAATGACCTCGCCTGAGCTATTCAGCTGTGAGTCATTCCAGAGGGTGGGTGGATGGGAGGAGGGATGCGGGAGGGGCAAGGGCTGGCGTCTCTCCCATGTGGGATGGAACCGGTGAGGGAGGGCTGGTGCGGCTGCCTCCCTGCAGACCGAGGGTGAGCCAGGCTCGGGCTGTGCTCCAGGTCCTTGTGCCACTGGGGACACAAGCTCCTGCCTGCCACAGAGCTGCCTCATGGAGCCTGGGGCGGCTGCACGATGGCTATGGGCCCCCTCAGGTACCAGCCCCTCAGTGCGACTGTAAAGCCTTTCAGGGGAAATGCAGTTTCTCTTTTACTGTCAGTGTGTGGCTTAGGAACACGGGAAAGGAACTGCTGTTATATGAACACTTCTAATTATATGAGCTTTGTTTTCATACAGCTGCTAGCTTTCTGAAACATATTAGGGGAAAAAAAAAATCCACCATGACTGTATTATTCACCAAAGCCTAGATTTTATCAAACACTGTGCACAATAAACTTGCAGAAGCTACATCATTTGTTGGAAAAAAGTTCAATGCACTAATAAGATGTTTCATAGGATTAATTTCTTTGTTTGTTATACAAAAACCTAGACACAGTTAAAAATGAAATCCCTCCAATCTCTTGCACAGAAATTGTTCTATAATCTTTTTGTGGGATACTTTCTCCAGCTCACTAAGGCACTTGCTTAATGATTAACTGAGAGGACTTAATTGGTCCCAGTAAAGACATACTTTCTTAAAACTGGCCTATGGTAATTCCTCTTAAGGTTGTAGCCTTTATGATTTTGCCATAGGAAGTCAAACACAGAGCTAATTATAACGTTGTTGAAGGAAAAAAATAGAATCAAGGTAAGGATTTACAAAAACAAAATAAAATCTAGTATTAGCTTGATCTAGTGAAAACCTCTGAATGATGGCTGCATAATGAATTACTGAATTCTCTTTGCTAGAAGCTCCTTCTTGCTTGCTTTTGGTGAAAGAGGATAATTTTTCTTACAGTATGCCAAATAAACTGTACAGCAGTCATGAGCAAAAAATTGGAAACATTAGGAAAACATGAGAAAGCAGGCTAATAGAGAAATATCCTAATGACTCAATAATCACTTACTCAGGTCTTTGGTTCCCTATTTTGAGACTGGGGGAGATGAAGGTTATCAGTTACATATTCTTATTGTTGAAAAATCATGGCTATGTCTCTACAGATTTATAAGACTTCGTTAACAAAGTCACGTGCTTGGAGCTGGAGGGGAAGAGGATTTCTCTCCTAGGCACTCACACTTCTCATGTCTCCTCCCTTGCTTTAACATAAAGCACTGGAAGTTTCCTCTTGCCTGCACAGGTGTCAGAAGCTGGTGTAGCTGAGGGCACTCCCAACAGTGCTTTTACAGGGATGCTTTTACAGCGTCTGGGATGCAATTCTCTGGTGCCATGCACAGCAAGCAATGTCCTCATGTTACTGCTCTAGGTTAGGGTTTACCTGGTACTGTTACAGGGATTGCCAATACTTTGGGCTGCAGCTTCAGTCATCAAGGTGCAAGTGAATCTTCAGGTGGTCCATCCAAAGAACCTGATGTAGCAAACCCTACTGCTTTCAAAATTTTATCTTCCTCTTGGGCTCAACTTGTTGGTTATTTTTGTGAGATTTCTGCTGCTTGCTGTTCCGTAAATGGCATCTATGAGAGGAAGAGGCATGATCCTGAATAGGGATTTTCTCCCTTATTAGCAGGGAGAGAACAGACCCTGCCTAGCTGGACGGCAGAGAGCACCCAATGACTCTCTGATGACTGTCCTCTCCAGCGACTGCTGAAGACTTTCACTTTCTGTGAGGCTGCAGTTTGAAAGTCCCCACATCTGTGATGGAACTGGTCAAGTTTAGAGTAGAAGATTTTGTCACCCTGACTTTTCTTTTTTTTCCCCAGCTGGCAAGTTATGAAACTGAAGACAAATAGATATGCCTGGATGAATACTAATTAGTATTAATTTCTGAATGTGACAAAGCCCCCAGTAAGAAGGCCACTTGGAGGCCACTCTCAGAGGACATCCACCTGGGCTTGGAAGTCCACTTAAAATAACAGGTCAGGCTACCAAAGTGAATTCCCCATGTGACAACAAATATGCCCTGTGCCCACCTTGTTCCCTGTACACCTGTGACAATTCAATGGCTTGTTTTCCCATTGAGGGGCTCCTTTCCGTGGAAGGCAGGGCAGGAAATTGAACCTTCAGCAGTAAGCAATGAATATGTGCAAGTAAAAAAAAAAGTGATGCGGGAAAAACATCATCATTAACCAAGTACTTAACTCATTTGTCTGAAGCATTGTGCTAGTCAAGCAAGTAAAATTTTCTGCAAATATTCCCAAGTGTAGGCCCAGAAATTTTTTTTATAAAGCCACATTTAAATTTAAAAACAGTACGTCCAGCAAAAGGAAAATGTTGAGTGGTTCTGCTCTGGTTTTTTTCAGAGGCAGAGAGTCCACAATATGAAAGTTCAGCTCAGTTCAAAAATCCACCAGTTGTCCAGATATTTTTTCTGAGCTATTTGTATATGCCTGAGGGTGTGAGGCTAAATTATTGCCCAAGGCAAAATGCTGGTAGGCATTACTTGTAGAAAAATGCATCAGATGGGTGACTGGAGGTTGCATGTCCTTCCTTCTTTGAAGGTGGGAACAAGGATGCATATTGTTTTCTTCCTGAGAATGTTGGTTTAATTCGAATAGGAAAATAATCAGGAGTAGGGCTGGACTGAGCACTTCTGCTAAGAGCAACTTTGTGCATAACAAATGCGTGAGTGACAGGTTCACAGATATGAAGGACAGTGCTAAAAAATAAATTTCCTGACTCTTTTTCTTTGTACCCCATCCTGGTTCCATACAGGGACACATATTTTATTGCTAAAATAGTGTATTTAGTAGACTGTATACAGGCCAAGGTCTTCAGCAACCTAAACATTTTACTTGACTTTACTGCTAGTCAGCCTTTGTTCATATTTTTTTTTCTTCCCACCTTCTGTCTGGTCAATATATTTGTTGCAGAAATATGTGAGTGCATATTTCATCCATCATGATAGATAATTTTCAAACTGTTACATGCTATTATAATTCCAGTGTTGGCATTTCAGCTACAGAGTACAGCAGCATTTATCCTCACCTGTAGTAAGCAAAGCACTTCAATTTTTTTTATCCTCTATAAACCTGCAGGTGCAATGTGTATTCTTTAACATTAGAAATCACTGGATATTTGGCTGATTAATGCTGGAGAATACCTAATGCACCTGGCCAATTTATTTTTAAATGAAAATCTGGATCAAATAATACATTAGAAACAAAAGACTCTCTGTATCTTTTTTTTTTTTTAAACCTGATTATCTCCCTTGATAATGCATTTTAAGAATTTAAATGCAAAACTGCTCAGTGTGGAGGATCATAGCTTTGTATTTGATCTCAAACCATGCATTATGGATTTCCAGTATGTGAAAAGTATTTTAAATGTCTGCAATAAAAATCTTTCACTGCTTTTGAAATTAAAATCAATTTTATATGCATTATATTGCAGGGAGTTGAAATTTGTTAAGTAGGTTAAGTAGTGGGAGGAATATTATAGAAAATTATTGCATTCCATTGTAAGATAAATTAAAAAAATAGTATAATTAGTAGAGAAAAAAAAGTTCTGCAATTAAATACAAAAATACACTAACGCAAAGTTATTGGTAAGTGTTGAGAAACAGATAATGCAAAGTTGAAGTCTGATCTGTAATGACCATCTCCCCGACAGTAACGCTTCCTTTAGTTAATGCATCATAGGTTGCATCCCAGGTAATAGTGATAACAGTCTCAGTTTTTAATTCTCAATTTAAGTGTCTTTTTGCAGGCTCAATCCCAGACTGAGTGGACCAGGACCAGGCTGCCATTCTGGGGCAAGGAGGAAAACAGTCACTCTATTTATCCCTGCTGCACTTCACTCTGGAAAGGAAGAGGCGCAGGGGTGCAGCAGGGAGGTTTCAGGTTCAGGGTTCGTGTCACCTACAGCACCTGCAGGGTGTGAGCTACCTGTTTAGGCTGTCTCTGTAGCTGGTAGGTAACAGCAGGCAGTTTGTTGTGTCTCTGTGCTGGGGACAGCCACGACTCCCTGTGAGCTGCTGTGGAAGACCAGGCAACAGCCTTGTGTGTCTGCCTACCCGTGGGCAGCGTATCTGACACCAGCGTCTCTCTCAGAGCAGCAGCCCTGCTCTGGGCTGCTCCCCACAAAGCCTGGCTGTTCTGCACCCTGCTGTGGGTGCGTGGCCTTGCTGCCTGGGCACCTGCATACCGTTTCCCCAGAGACACGTACTGGCCCTTTTTAATGTGGAAAGGTTTGCAGTTGTGGAAGCATCTGCGATTTTGTGTGTTTATTTGTTTTCTTGAGAGCAACCCTGGCTTTCTTCTTTTCCTCCTGAGCGCAGTTATAGTTAACATTGCTATTGCACGGTGTGGAATCCATGCCCCTCCATGCTGGTGCCTTCTGAATGGAGTTCCCAGGGGAACAAATCTTCTCAATGTTCAAGCAATGCTACAGGCAGCTTTCTATCACAAATCAGTGCCTATTTCTCTCCTCCTCCTCCTCGCAACCCCTCAAAGTGCTATCTCATGCATGTTCACGTTCGAGTTTCTTCTTATTTTTGTAATGTATTGGAGACAAAACCAGTCTTACCCTCTTTGGCTTGCAAGTTTGTACCCCAAAGGGAGCAATAATGACTGGACAGCTTTGATTCACTCTCAGTTATATGCAGAATCCTTTCACAGACCCAAAAAAGCACACACCAGCCTCAGCTTCTCCTATTCGCTGCTTTATTCCTACGTTCTGCTGCCAGCTCTGCCTGGTACAAGAGAAATTTTGTTCTCTGGATTTTCCGCCTTCACATTATTTATTGGCAGTCTCTCTCTCTCTTGTGAGTATAGGTAGCAGCCCGTCTAAGGGACAGCTGAGCTTCCTCTGGGGTGTCTCCATACCCATGGCACTAAGAAAACCATCATCATCATCACTGTGCAGTTTTATAGGGATTTTTAATATACATTCTACCGGAAAATACCTAATACAAAAGATTGAATTAACAGAGGGTGAACACTTGCTCTCTTGACCTTGTGGTGACCATCTCTTCTCTGCATTAGATACAGAACCTAACCTGATGCAGTTTTTTTTTTTAATTGCTCCCTTTGTTATTCTCTATAAAGAAAGGATAGTAAAAGTAAGAAAATAATATGCACACTTCCGTGTTTCTGATGCTGGTCTAACCTCTGAGCTTGTTTACTTATTTTTAAGAACCCTTATGATATTCAAGGAGATCCAAGGATGACTCAGTTTCCCCAGGGTTGCTAAATAATTTTGCACCAAGTTCCAAAATTGCAAGATTTGTCCCTCTCCCTTTGTACTTTTTTTCTGGGGTTTGGTTGATTTTCTCTTTCCAAAATAAACCCTACTTTTCCCACTCTTGCATTTCCACCAGTACAAGGTAATTTTTATTAGCTGCTGCTGCTGCTGACTACTGCTAGTAGTAGTAGTAATAGTAAGTAGATTTATTACTTTACTTGACAAGAATCAAGGTGTCAGATTTTCATGGTGTGATTTTGGTGGTCATTGCTCCTTTCAAGAGGAAAGGGAGATCTGCCTCTCTGTGTAACTTATTATGTTGCATCTAATTTTCTTGTTTTCCAGAACCAACTAAGAGAAAGAAGCCACTGGCTTGCAAAGTTAAGATAAAGAAATTGAAACTATTTATACTAACAAGTAACTAATTTTCCATGAAATTCTATTTTCCTTGTCTTAATGCAGCTAGCTTTCTTTAGCTTTGGGAGTTTCTTACTATGTAGAGTAACAAGATCATACACAGATTAGCATAATAGCAGTTGCAATAATAGTATTTTTTAATAGATCATTTAGTAGTGCTTTGATGTTTTTAACAATCCCTAATGGTTTAGCATTAGAAGTTATTCTCTAAGTGCTCAGAAATCAGGCTTTAAAAAGAAAAAAAAATTGCTCTCATTATAGAAAAGGCACCTATTGATCCCTGTTACAAAACCAGGATGCTATCTCACCCTCTAGTTCTTCTGAATAAATAATGACCTTTGACATAATGCAGCACTGGACAGGTTAGAAATAGCAGCTAGCCTGTGAGAGAGGCTGAGATGTAACAGCTTCTCAGCTAAAATGAAGCTGAGATCTGCTAGAGATGGGGTCACCTTTTCACTCAGTTCTGCCACAGGATCTAACAAGAATTAAATATATTTGACAAATGACCTGAGAGATTCTTGCTGAGGAGGTTGTAATCAGAGACAAAGAGGTCTGAGATTCTCTAGAGGTCCCCAAGCAGGCTGGACTCTGCAGATGTGCCTGAGGTGCTGGGTGTGGTTTTACCATAACATGACTCCTGTGGCAGAAGGGGATTTCATTGCTTGTTCTGCAGCAGACCCAGAGCGTTTTAGTGCCGGTATTTACTTTCACACACACTTTACCAGGGTCTTTGGATTTTCTTCCCTATATTCCAGAGGATGTGCCTCCCTGAGCTGCTAGCAAGGCAGTCCAAAGCACCATCTGCCAGGGGTCTTTGTTGAGCAAGACCTGTTATTCTGGCCCTTCACATTCCTTGGTCTCTTCTGAAACGTTCCAAGTGAAACACAGGCTGTGCAGCGCTACCTTGCACAGAGATCTCCAAGGTCATCTGCAAGCAACATGCTCCTTGTCCCTGTGTGTGGTGGGAGATCTCTTAGCCTCTGGAAGAAAAGTGCTCACATTGGCACACCATACACACAGGGTAACTGGGATTTGCTGAGGTCTCCTTAGGGCATGGAAGTCACTGCAACAGCCACATCTGTGCCTGTTTCTGCAGCCAGCTCGGCCCAAGCAGGTCAGTTGTTGCAGTGTGCTGCTCCATCTCAAGGCATCACCATCATGTGAGCTGGGGGCCCTGCAAGTTCCCTGTAACCTCTGGGAAGGTGGTTTGTATGGAGATGAATGTCACCTCTTAGGACAAGCTCCACCTATCAAGTCAGAGGATTAAATAGTGCAGTGGGTGTTTGCAAGTCTCTGCCAGGGTTACTAGTTTACTCTCATCCGTGTTCCAGCTCTACGTGCTCTGGTGGTCTCACCTGAAAGTTTTTGTGCTCTTGCTACAAGCCGTGGTCCCTGTTGTTTCCTGGTACAGACCTGTAACAGAGATGTTGCGTTCATCCTTAGTGACTACCCTGCATGTCCCTGGTGTTTATGTTTTCCTTTTGGAAGTTGAAGTATTGCCTTTTTTTACCAGAAAGATCCCTTTACCATGCAGAGCCTGTAAGAGCTACACTGAGATTAATCACAGTTGGATACAACCAGACAGGTAGGCAGGCTTGTGTATGCAGAGATTACAAGGTCTAGAGACAAGAAATTAATAAAACCCACTTGCTAGAAACAGGATCTTGGAAGTGTGAATTCTAGTGGTGAATGAAGGCTTTTGGAAAGTTTGTAATTTCCAAGAAAATCAGAAATAAATATTTTTGATTTTTGATTATTTACACGATCTCTATAACAGCCTGATGTTACAGCATCCTTTCATTATGTAGTTGGGCATGAAAGTTGGGCACCTTTTATGAAAGGTGTCCACAGACCTTACAAAACTGTGAGCCAAACTCAAAGTCACCCAAGAGTCCAGATGAGTCATAGGGCCCAATGCGGAATCCTCCGAGAACATGAGTTTTCTATACTAGGGAGTTTAAAATCTAGATTTCAAAATTATGCATACATATTTTATACTGGTTTCATCACCAAAATGTGTCTCCACAGCAGCAATCAAAGCTTGGGAGATATATCTGTAAGTCAGTGTTGGGAATCTTTTAAAGAGAAAGCCTCCAAATGGGATATTTATATCTTCACAGGCTATCTTTAGGTGCCATTTGTCAAGTTCTTGCACAGTGTCTCCCAAACCTCCTCTTTCTGAAACAGCAATATTCCACACCTCATTTTTAAACTTTGAGAAAACATGGAAAGCTCCTAAAATAATTTTCATTCATTTCATAGAGCAATAACATCAATGCCAGTAAAATGAAATTGAGCCATCCTGTGCTTCCTCAAAGACAATTTTGGAATAGCTTTTTCACATCAGCTGTGAAGCACTTGCAAGGACAGCAGGTTCCCAGCCTTATTGTTTTCTGTGAGAGGAGCAGAGCAGCACACCACGCTTGAGATCTGCTGCATGTAGAAACAATCTCTCCCTGCATCACAGCATCTCTGTGGGGCAGCAGAGAGTGTGAATGAAACAACAGACAGAGTGAGAAAGAGACTGGAATCATATGTAGGGCTGACACTGAGTCTGGGAATGAGAAGGGAGACACAGCAAGGCACTGTCAAAACAGATGTAAAGCAGAGGGTGCTGCAGCTGTGCATGTGTCGGGGGAGAGTGTAGATTTTTGTGGACTGAGGGGAGAACAACAGAGAAAAGCACATGTAATAATTTTGCATAGAAGCTATAATCCTGCTAATGAACAAGATGGGAAAGAGCAAAGCAAACTTAAGAAATATCCAGAACAGGAGTTCAACACAAGACTGGGGACAAGGCTCTTAATCAGTGTGAGGTGACCTCAGAAAAAAGCATTTGCTGGCCCTCAAAGCTGTGAATCCAGAATGGGTTGTGTAAGTGTCTTTTCCAAAATGACAATGAGTGAGGGCTGCAGATAAAGATAAAATAGAAAATACAAAATGGATGGAAGAGGGAAGAAGATGTACAAAACTGTATTATGAGTTGTTTTGAGTGATGAAAGAGTTTTTAAGGAAGGCCGGGGTCATCAGAAGAAATTTCATGCTTAGGTGGACCAAGGCAGTTTGGGGCATATAAGGCCAAGGAGATCTGACATAAGACTGGTGAAGATGTTGATGATGCAGGAGTGGTAAAAGTATTCCAGTTCTTTCTGACTCCTGCGCACGGAATGCTGCCTAACTGATGACAATTGAAGGTAAATCAACAGAGAGTTTCAAACAGTAGTCTAAGTAATTTGCTTCCATTGATCTCAAAAGAAAGAAAGAAAGACACAGCTTCTCCTCAGTCACTGGAAAAGCAAATATTTTGTTGATAATTTATAAAAATTTATTAAAATACTTGGAACAATGATTAAATATCTGGAGACTAGAAGCTGACTACTAGAAGGTGAACAAGACACAGGGAGGTGTAGGTTGATCTAACACCACTTCTGAGGAAGATAATGATAAAATGGACACAGGATTAGTAGTGAAATAAAGTGTAGGGGTATAATTATTGTCAGTCAACATAGCTTTGTGCCAAATATACCTTGTCAAATAGAATTTATTTTATTCCTTCAGATAATAAGTTCCACTGCTGAAGGCAGCTGTGGAGGTATATGGTTCTCTCTAACGATATTGTTCTTATACCAATACCTTTTTGATGCAAAACCACATGCTATTTGACACTGAAATGTGCAGGCACTAAGAACTGGCTAGCTGACGCAAGTAGTTTGTAAGGGAAGTTATGATAAATATGGGTTCTTACAGTGTGTTCTATAACATTTTCTATTGAGCCTATTCTGTATCTTTCCTAAAACCGGAAGGAAAAGACAAACTCCCTGAAAAGTACAGCTGACACTATGTCAGACAAAATGTCTGCAAAACCATGTTCAAAAAACTGCTGTACAAAAGGAGTAATCAGGATTATTCAGCAGACCATTTGATGAAAAATGCTACTGCTGAGGGTAAGTCTGTGCATGTGTGGATAGGGAATGGTGGCCTTACCTGCAGGGTGTGGGAATACAGCCTGGAAAATAGTTTGGGAATCAAAATGGATAAAACTACTGAAATATTAAAACACAGTTGTTGCCACAGCAGGTGGATGTAATGTTGTCTTTGGAGATATATGCAATTGAGAAATGAAGGCTAGAAACGCCATGCTGAAAATTCAATATAGGAATACAGCATTTATCCATGACCACAGGAAATATTGCAGAAAAGAGAAAACGGTGTGGGAGTAGGGGGGTGGGGAGAAAGAGGCAAGAACTTTCTTGAAATGTGGAAATTGGACCTTTACTTTCTGGTGGTATTAGGAAATGTTGTTTGGATTGCAAATATGATTTTTTGAAAGACTAAGCTCAGGTAGCTGGTTTTCCACCAGTCCTCATTCAGAAAATATGACCATATTTTATTATAAAATAGTTCATTCCCCCAGAAAAGAAAGAAAAACTTAACTGAGGTGTCCTTCTCTCTGTCTGCTTATTTCCAAAAGGAACATAACTTTAAGAATTAATTCAGATGATCTTGTCCAATATCCCCTGGAGGGATAAACTTGGAAAGCATTCAAGAGACGTTATTTGTTCCCCCCTCCACATGGTCCCTCCCTCTAATGTCTAAGGTGCCATTAGAGCACAAGCACCAGACGGGTGCTTTGGGTGCAGAAAAGAAAGGTATACAGGGAACTAATAGTTGGATGTCAGATCAGAATTTCAGGCTAAAGGAGAGGAACTTGTGTTTTTAACCATGTTGGAACAAAGCCTTAGAAGAATCGGTGTCTCTCTTGAGCTGTCTCTAAGCGAAGATGGGAGACATTTCTGGAAAAAATGCTAGGAGTCAAAAGAGTTTGGGGAGCTCAGTAGGAGGTTAACATGAAATATTAAGCAACTTGGGTTCCACAGGAGATCTTGATACAACATCTGACCATGTTTAATCTTAAGTGTGGTAACTAAAGAGAAGCCATTGTCCAGTGAAGCATGTAAGAAATAATATCATTAAGAAGCCCCAGTCAGAAGCAGTGCTGAAAGAGATGCCACATCAGGCAAGACCGCAGTTTGCATACATCAGGGAGACTGGAGTTGAGCAGGGATGCTTGGCTGTGTTACTTCTGCTCAGTCACAGGTCTGGCATGTGGCATTGACCAAGGCTCAAAGACGTACCATAAGGTTTGGGTGTATCAGCCTCCTGGGAGGGCTTCACTCCCATCTGGTGTGCAAAGAAAGATTTTTGCCTACTTGCCCATGCCTGAACGTTATGAAAAGCAGGACTGTGGGAAGCCTTATCTGAAATGCCACAGAAGCTGTTCAGTCCTTGTCCTCACATTACACCTGTCACTCTGCACTAGCCTTTATAGTTGATAGTTTATGGCCTAGTATAATTAAGTGTGCATAAATATTTCAAGACTTTACAAAGCTTCTCTAACACCTGCTCTGTTGTTTCTATTTGGCATTGAACTGTTACAGAAGGGAATTTAGTTATACATTTGAAAATCTTCTTTTCTGTTTTTCTCAATCACCCTGAAGAATAACTTTTACTGGGTTCACAAAATAAAGAATGTAGCCTTAAATTTCCTTAATTACTCTTAAATTAAGAGTAATTCCTTCTGCTAACTAAACGTAATATCAAGCAACTGTCTTTAGTTTTTCCTTATGTTATTCCTTTTGCCTTTGTCCCTTAGGTACTAGTGACCTAGAGTGGCTTAGAAAATATGAAGAACAACATTCAAAGTCTCTCAGAGAATAAACAGTATTATTTCCTTACAAAACTGCACACTGACAATTATTGAGCAACAGCATGACATGCACAAGATATAGAAACCCTAAAAATGGAGCTGACGTGATTGTGAGACTCCTACACAAACCAAGAGTATAAGAGATTCACAGGTAGGACTCAGTTAAACACTCCTCAACCTTGCTACTCACAGATTACATCCCCAAGGAAAGGAGATGTTTTGGGGTTTTCTGACCTAGGCTAATGACATGAGCGGCAGCTTCTCAATACTAGAAGTCCTGGTATTTGCTTTTGGGAGAGAGGAATTTATGGTTTAACATTTAAATGTCCAAATAATCAGAGAAATGAATCTTCCAAGTAGATACACAGCAGAAGTGCCCAAATGCCTAAATGTGTTCAGTGCCTGCCATTTGCCGTCTTCACTAAGATTTCTATTGCCTGGTAGTGCTTGAGACTCTTTCCTCTCATGAATACCTTCTTTCTTTGTCTTCTTGTACTCCTCCTTTTTTTCTCTGAATGTTCATGGGACGTTCACCCCTCTCTCCATTCTCTGTTGGCATAGATTTAACTTTAAACAAGATGTGGGTTGTTATTTTGCTGATAACTCTCTCCTGCCTCTCTACTTTGAATCAGCTGCTTTGTATTCTGTTTCTCTGCAGGTATCACTTCATGCAGGAAGGCATTTTTGTCTTTCTGATATGTTCTTGTATTGTCAAATGCAACATGAATAAAATGGAATTCCAGAGATCTCCTGCTGGAATGCTTCCTATTCTATATGGATATTGGGGGTTGCAGCAGTGTGATGTCCAAATAAGTGGCTTCAGAGAAGAAGGTTAAACAAAAGTTCCCAAATATCCAGCCACAAGCACCAAAGTAGGCAGGTGTGAGATCCTGATAAATGGAGAACTGCTTAAAACAGGGGAGTGTGGTTTTATCTGTCTTTCCCCTTATGCCTCTCTGCTACACTAAGCACGACAGCTTCTCACTGCCCTTTTTTCTGGCAGGCACACCTTTTTAGGAGCTGCACTTGTCTGTGTCCCATTTTTATGCAGTCAGCCCTTTTTAATCACTTCCCAGAGCTCTTCACCCATTCTCTATAGCTACCCTTTTTGCTGTCTGTCGTGCTTCTTCTCTGACTCCATCTCTGTGGGCTCACAACTGATGAGAATTAAGCTGGTGGCAAAGCACAGCATTCCTCCTCCTAGTACGCCAGCAGCACTTAACTTAGAGCAGTTAACAGAAGATCAGTTCTCTGCAGCAGAGAAGGCAATTATTGTCCTGTACTCAGCACTGATGAGGTCTCCTTTTAGGAAATTAGAAACAAACTGGAGAGTCCACAGGAGGAAGAAAGAGCAATTAAAGGTGAGAAAATCTGTAATCAGAAAATCTTGATAGAACACACTTTTCTGAGAGAGAGAAAAGGAAAGAAATAAGATATCCTTCCTCTGCACATTTCTTAAGAGGTCAGTGAATGATTGTTACCAGGCAGTGGGAGGGTGAGACAGGTAATCTGCAGAGAAGGAGAGCTGCCCTCACCTTCTTCTAACTGATGGGCAGATGTGCAGAACAAGTCAGGTTTTTGTCCTGCCAAAAATGGGTAACCACCAAAATAATAGGTGCAGCCCAGCAATATCCGTCCTTGGCAAGCTGTAACCAAGTCTGACAGAAGAGCAACACTTTTCTGTTGTGCTGTGGGAGCCTGTCACCACGACAATACCATGGAGTCTGCTTGTGGGCTTGAGTATCCAAAAAGGTAGGGGCAATGTAGGGTAGTTTCCTGACCCTCTCTGGGTCGTGTGGGCTGGATCCCATCATACAAAGTATCAGAACTGTTGAATTTTCACCTATATGCAAATTAGTGAGTTCACCTTACTCTTCAGTTTAAGTGGACAAAATACCCAATTTGAAACTGTGCCTATATTGCAGTTAAGGCACAGCACCAGTGTTTCATGCAATAAAAGCATAAGCACTATTTTGACAGGGTTGACAGTGATCTGGTCTAAAAAAGCTGCCCTGACCTCACAGTTATTTTGTGCTGCTAGCCTGCTCCTCCATCACCTCCCCAAACAAACTTGTGTGATTTGTCTGTGTGTCTCCTTTTGAAGACTCAGCACAGATTGCCCTTCTCCGACTCCAATGAGAATGGCAAAATCTGCTTTCCGGAACTGCAGAAATAATCCTCCTGTGCTTGTTAGAAAGACCCTGAAATAAACAGCCAGGGTAAGAGGCTGGAAATCAACTTCACTGAGGAGGTCTGCCTTTGGAAACTTTCTGCAGAAGTGCTGTTTTTAATTGGATGGGGTTATGAACTTGCAGAAATCACAATGCCCACAGCCAGTTAATCTGCCGCACTTTTTCTGGTGAGATTGTTAAGAATAATTTGAGCAGGAGTATGCACAGCTCTTGACAATGCTCTGTGTATGTAATTTGCTTCATCATCAATTCCTCCACAGCTGTAGAGAATGCCAGGACTGCTTCCAGCCTCCTGTAACATCAGCAAGAAAGAATCCTGCTCAGCTCTGTTGCCTATTTCTGCAGCTCCAGAGCCCTGAGCACTTTCTGCCGCGTGCAGACCGAATGTTGCTGTCACATGTGACGCGTTATGGTATACACTGATCCAAAGCCCTGTTGCTAAACTCCAAAGCCCTGTGCTAAACTCCTTGCTAAGGGAAGGAGCATTAAAACCTGACACGGAAAGAGAGGGAGAGAGCACACTGACCTTCCGCCATGTTCATTACCAGAAAGGTTGAAAGAGCTGTTGGTGATCACGTCGTGGCTGCTGCAGAGCCCCATACTAGCCACATAGGATTGTTTAATTGCATCCTGCCAAATTCAGATCACTCAGTCAATTAAAAGTAACTGAGAAAGCTCAGTGACCTTTCTAGGCCAGCAGCATTTCTGGCAAAATGAATTCCATTTTTAGATTTCAGCAGGAGGGATGCTGAAACATAAAATGAGGATTTGCTACACCCAGGGTCAAGTTGCCCAATTTCTCTCCACCAAACTAGTGTTTCATGCTCTACCTTCTCCCAGGTGGTATGGACGCACTGTGGAGGGACTTGTGAACTCTTTTTTTTTCTCTCCGTATTGATCCAGCTGCATCTTTTGTGGGCAGTGGGGCTGGCAGGGCTTGTTTGATAAAATCCTCATTTGTTGATGGCAATCAGGGTGTAACTGTTAGAATCTGAGCAACTTTTGTGGATACAGGCTAGTAAATGTTTCCATGTGATTTCACATGTTCTCTTCATACATAATTAAAGGCAAGTACAAGAAAACAACAGGCATTTGCTTTTGCTTATAAGAGATACAGGTTAAAGGATTAGCTTTCAAATGCCTCTGAGAAGTAATGACTGTATGAATAGGGTAAACTATAACTAAGGTATTTGGGGATTTGAAATAGATTTGAAATAAATTTTGAGAACAATGGCTTATACTTTTCACATAAAGTAAGAATATAGCTTCTGTATAATTAAAGGGAATTGCTTAACTACTGTTATTCTCTTCCTGTCTACAAAAGCTATTGTTTATTTAGAAGTGAAGAAAATAAGGAGTGGCAGGAGATGTGTGCCATATTGCAAAACAAAAAGACAGTTGGAGAGAATATGTTTGCTAATGAGTAAGATGTTGAGTGATTCACAACAGTAAACAGTCTCAGCTCTCCTTTCATGTTGAAAAAGGCACTGGTAATATGATGTCTTTCTGTGAGTGTTGCTGAGAGTGGGGGAAGGGACCACATGCCTTTGTGCCGAAGAAGAAATTTTTGAGTTATCAGCTGCACTCTGAGTTTCTCGCAGGAACTCCTGGCAGTAATTACTCAGAAACCACCATGTTTGCATATGTGGTTCTGCAGTTCAGAAGACATTTCTCACCATCAGCAACCATCTTACATACATTTCAGCAATGTACAGTAAATTTGGTCAGAGTGTGTTGGATAGGTTACCCATACCCAATAGCAGAGCTTTCTGGTAAGGAGAATCACTGCATTTAGAGCCGTAAAGGTGATACCCCACTTCTCCCACTTTTCCAGACTGTGCTGCAGGGCAGTATTTGAGCTGGTGTTATTCTGCTGAAACATGTCCTTTACTGTCTTCCAAGTGCTGGAAGCACCAGATATCTTGGGAGAATTTTCTTATGTTTTCTCCTTCCCTCTGTTTTTGTTTGCTAAGGAGACAAGATGGGAAAGAAATACCATCAACTATGTGTAGGGGACATACAGACTCACCCACCATCTTTTATGTGTAATTAGTGTTTGAGGGGTGAAAGTGGGTTTTGAGAGCAAAGGCTTTAAGGAGGCTGTCATCATTCTAACTGAATAGCTACAGTCTCTCTTCCTGCTGAACAATGGCATAACAGTGTTTAGCAAGGCCTGAAAGGCATGAAAAGCAACTGCACCTCTCTGGAATACTTTTCTCAATGAGATGTCTGCCAGTCACTCTGAAGAGCTCACGAGGCAAGTGACATGCCTCACACTGCTCATCCCAGTAATGAATGCTACATTCACACAGGACATAAGTGTCCAACAGGAAGTTCAGTGAGCCCTGGAGATCCAAGGCAGGTCTGGCAGAATGCCAGAAGTGTGTGTGCCACTGGCTCTCGAAAAGTTCTGGCGTGGTTATGCAGACTTCTGAAGCACGAAGCCAAGTCTGCTGACCTAGCAGTATGATCATACATTGATGGGCCTACGCATGTTTCTGAAGTGTTTGGAATTCCCCCTGCTCTGTGTCTTACATCTAGCAATTAATTTTCAGGAGACAGAGCATTGTGTTTTGACCAATGACAAGTTGCTCATGAGTGAACCAAGAGTGCACTTCACGTGCTGAGCTAAGAACCTTACCCATCCTTCATCAAATTGCAGGCTCAGCTGTGCTAAATATTAAAGGCCATGACCTTTGTGGAAACTTTTGCTTCCTCTTAAAAGATCCTTTACTACAACTTGAAGCATACTCCTGCTTTCCCCTGGTGGTGAAAGGATCCCAGGAATGGCCATTGGGGCAGTGGTTTTCCTTTGGCTCTTCCAGCATGACTGTGGAGCTCTTTTCCACAGGCAGGAAAACTCACCTCCTGGGACCCCAAGGGATCCCACTGGTGAAAAAAGAGAAGGCAAGTATCCATTCTCAGTTCAGCCAGAGGGCAATGGCTAATGGCTGTTGCCTTCCCTTGCTAGGTTGGCACCCTGCTTTTCCACTGCCAGTCTGTGTCTGCTGCTGAGTGCATGGCTTACACCTCTAAGCACACAGTTGTAGTAGCTAAGCAGATTTAGAAGGCAGGATGGGATCCAACACAACTTACTTTTTTTCAGTGTACAGTTTCAGCAGCAGGATTTGGATTGTTCACTGTTGGTACTAATTTCAAGTTTAGAAATATTATTCCTTTATCTAAGTGCTGTTAGTGAACGGCTGTACCAGACGGACAAATTATGTACTAAGTGCTCAGATATGATGCTTTCTAATGAATGGTACTTTAAATCATAATTCTGGAAGGACTCCACCTAGCTTTTAAGTGCTGAATAAACCCCCCCCACTAGAATCCTCTTCTCTCCCTCTTTTCCCATCCCCAGCCCCATCCTCCTCACCAATACCCTTCCTCTCTTTGCCTTCCCTCTGCTTTGGTGGAAAGAAGCATAACTCTCAAACTTGGGTGGTAAAAGCAGATGGAAACTTTGCACTACCACTGTGTTCAACACCTGCCTTTCCCAGGTCAAGGACAATTGTGTGAAGTTAAGTTAAGAAAACGGGGGAAGAAGTGGCTGTGAACAAACACCCCTGAATCTGTGTGCTTTGTACTGCTGAAGAATCCATGTGTGAGTTCCTGGTGGAACCGGGTAGTTTGTCTGTATTTGGTGGTTGTCTTTTCTGTCCAGGCTAGATGCTCTGCACTGCTGGAAGCCCAGCTTGTTGTGTTACAGTAAGAGCAGTGCCTCTGCTTGGCTATGGCACTGGAGTGGCCACAGCACAGACTGCCAATCCCAGCAGATGATCTAAAGGTGAGACAAGCTCTTTCACATAACTGTCAGCACTAACCAAATACAAGGAGGACTGGGGCACAAACATTTTGTCTGTTTCTGTGTGTCAGGTTAAAATGTATGTTTCCTACTGTGGTTCTGTGCTGATCTCTTAGGCTGCATACAAAGGTAAGTGCAGTGGGAGAGAAGGGATCCCTGCCAGCTGAGGAAAGTGTGTGCTTTCTATGCAGCAGTAACCTTTGGAGACTGATTCCATGGGTGGAGATCAAGGATAAAAATTTCATCCATTTGGCAGATTATAGCATAGCTGTATGATCTGGAGAACATCCAGATTTGATGGAAAAGATAAGTTTCTTCCCATTTTGTCTGTTCCTATCCTACTGCCAGGTATTTTTGCAGACTAAAAGGGAAACGATATTCATAGGAGCATCAGTGATGCAGCAACAGCTGCAAAAGCTCAGGACAGTGCCAGAAGAATCTGACACACACTCTTCTGGATGCTGATCATGGTGTTTGGTATATCCAACATGTTGCGTTTCAAAAACCTTTAGTTTCAAAGGGGTTGGACTATTAATGCCAGGTCCCTGCATACCTGTCTTCTGCCAACCTTGCTGTCTTTGCTCTTTTACCAGTGCTTGGTCTACGATTCTTGGGTGTAACAGGAAGTGCTGTTTTCTGAAGAAAACAAGCTGTGGTCAAATTATTACTTGCTTTTGGCCAAATATCCCTGCCATAGCCTGTTTGTCCCATAGTTGTGCCAGCTGGCTTTAAAGCTGGCCCATGTTTTAGACTGGTGATCTCCTTTGGGGCTGTGAGGAAATATACTGGGTGCATCTCACATCCTACCAAATAATGACCTCTCCATGCCCTGATGATTATGCTTTCCACAGTGGAATAACTATACCTCTTCCTTGCTGAAGTAAGTGTTTGTACAATCCCTAAATACACGCACATGGCCAGAGGTGCTCAGACAGCAGACTCTCAGCCCTCTCTAAGGCTCTCTCACTGGTTTTCTGCTCCCTTCTTTTTCATTTCTCCTGAGCTCTTCTAAAAATCTTCAGCTTAGCACAAAATTAGTTTAAAGAGAAAAATAGCCGTTGAATGCTTCTCACCTTCATCCTAAGTGGGAAACTTGAGCTGTTGCAGTGCTGTAGGTAATTTCTCTGTGGATTCTGTTGCTTGAAACTGCTTATGGGTAAAAAAACAGCATTCCTTTTAAACCATTTTCACATCACAGTCATCACACCTCTCCAAAGCACTGCAAAGCTTCACAGAGTTCCATGTTTAGCAATAGACAGTACAAGCCTGTTGATGTTAGCTGCCACTGTGCAGAGATAACTTGAGAAAAGCATCATCATTCTTTCTCTGTGAGGTCTTTAGTCAATAAACACTTTTGTACTTCGTTTCCTCTTCTATGAACAGCACAAATGTGGATGTGCCATGCACACCTGTGAGGGTTAAGTGGCTTCTGTCTGCAGCATGCTTCATAAGACTCAGTAGCATTCGAGCTTATTCTGACAAGATAAATATAGAGTTGCACTTTTGATGGGAGTTTTAATCTCTGCCGTGTGATTTTCAAGGAGATTTGTCTTTAGATGGTCTTACAGATGTTTTTCTGCTTCCAGCTTTATTGTGAAGTGTCTGCACTTTTACTCTGGGATAAAAGTCATGTCATAACTAAGCAGGAAAAATGCTTCAATGCCTCCTTTGAGGAGTTTGTCCTTGCTTTGATACAATTTCATTGTCCTGAATGATGTGATGGTTATTATCATGCTACTTTTTTAGAATGGCTAAAATGCTGTTAGAGGTGAAAGAAATGTCTTCCCTTTTAATTTTTTTTGGTGAGAAAGGCATTGATACCTTTCCTCTGTCTTAAAGCAGATGTAGTCAATAACACTGAAGAGGACTGAAGAAATAATGCAGACATGAATTGAGTTCAGGGTTTGAGCTGTGTTTCTTTCAGAAGGATACTGGAATTTGTCAGCAGACTATCTCTGAATAGCAGTTGCCAGGAAGAATATTTAATGATGCTTCTATGAAAGTTATGCTTTGAAACAATCAGCTATAGCGTAAGAAGAATCTGTGAAAGTTCTCTCATGTTTCTTTGCTCTTTTTTTCCAACTTGGTCTGCATTAATTTGGTGTCAACAACTTTTCACTGTATCATAATCTTCACTCTGATAAATAGGGCACTTTGGGTAGCAAATTGTTAAAAAAAATTTGTTTCATGAAGCAGCAAGACTTGTTTTTAGCTCTTCATTTTCTTCTCATGCACCAAGAGGTTTCTCACTTTCCCTTAAATAAGGCAGTCTCCTTTTCCAAGGGCACATGTCAGTATCTGTTCAAAGCAGTGGGATTTCTGGTCAATATGTGCCTCAAATATACTTTCTGTGAAATATACTTGGGCTGCCTGGGTCCCTGCTCTTCCCTGTCTGCAGCTGCACAATTGTGCTGTGTGAAGGGGCTTCAAAGCATGAACACCAAGTACCTGCTCCATCATAGCACCCATCACACCACCCTAAGGATTGTGTAAGAGCTGAGAAGACTATCTGTTTTAGTCCTATTGGATGTGCTTGCTGAAATAGGGACGTGCTGTTCTTGTCTCCAGACATGTGCCCATCCCTCTCCTTGACTGACCCTGAACTTCACTGAACACTGAGTCCTCCTTCCCATGACCATCCAAACTGGAGATATAAAAGGGCTGACTCAGCAGGATGCCTGCACTGAGGCTGTTGATGGTTTTAGGTTACAGACCTGTGATGTCTTGGGTTAGAGAAAGGGTGTGTAAAAATGAGACAAACCCTAGTAAGACCCTGTTGCCAATGCTTGAAAGAATTCTCTGTATTGTGTTCCTTAAATGTTGCCAGCATGCTCCAAAGAAATGTGCATCCCTGGAAAGATGTGTACATGTGTGCAAGTTATTGTACATTGCTGTGTGTAGACATCCGGTATCTGTGAACCATTTCATCCCTGGTTTTTTTCCTCTTCCTTTATGTAACCTGAGCTAGTGTAGTGTCATTCAAAAAACGCCCATGGAAGGATATGTGGAAGGCTGATATAAGCATGTTATAAGCATATCATGTTAATTGGTATTTACCATAAAATCAAAGGGAAGTGATGGGACAAACTAATCACCCACACTTAGATACTCAAACCCGAACCAGCAGGAGGTAACAGACACTAGTGAAGTTCAGAGATCAGCTCACTATTTGGTGGGCAGAAACCACCCCTTGGAGAAAGTTAGACAGGAGAAATAGGAAGGGAAAAAATGAGGTTACCATGGATCTCAAGGAAAAGAAAAAACTTTGTATGGGATAGTTTTGAGTGTTGTAGGATTGTGTAGGAGATCTTTTCAAGGTGACAGTGGGAATGTGTGTTACTTCCCATGAGATGTTCAAGGGAAAGGCCAAAGCAGGAAGTGTGCATCCATTATATTGGATCCTGGAGAACCAGGTGTGGTGAATGGATGATGTGGGAGAGTAACACAGAGTGTAAAACAGGTTGTTGGCCACAGATCTTGTATGGCTGAATCCCGCACCTGGTCACTGCAGCTTGTCCTGCCTTGGTACTAAACAGCCTCTTCCTATTCTCACCATCTCACTCTCCTCAGTGTGCATTTCCGCAGTTCTAAGTGCCAGAACACAGACTGAAGGTCTGTCCTGGTTAATGGGCGGGGGGGGGGACGACCAAACTCTGCATTCTACTCCCACCTACATTATTCCATATGTTCTATATATATTCTACATATATTATGATAAACTGTTAATGGTGGGTCTCTTGCAACCCTTTCCCAGTGCACACATGGCCCCCTGGACTGCAAACTGGGCATTAGATGAGGGAAACAGGCAAACCAGTGTTCCTTTGTCTTCACAAAGTGACCCAGCCATGATAATTACACCCAGGCTAAGGGGAGGTCACCTCTGCCAATGGGCCATAATGGCTCAGTAGCTGCAGTGGGCAGCTGTAGTGACCTAGGTCATCAAGGACTCCCCAAAATATCCTATGACTCACAGGGTTACATTGTTCCAGTGTTAAACTCCCACCCTGGGGGACGTACTGAATCTTCCTGCCTGAATCTGACCATATATAATCTGGGGACTTCGGGGGTTTGGAACACCACCACCACTGGACAAATCCAGAGGAAGTCTTGGACTTCCACGAGAGGACCAGACCTTCCACAGGACCAATGCTTTTTACAAGACTGCAACCATCACTTCAACAGGACTGCAGCCACTGTTTAATTGGACTGCAACCACCACTCTGACCAATACTGTGCCAGGCTGTGCTTTGACTTTGTGGGTTTAAGCCAGTTTTGCTGTATCATTGCATATATTGTAATCTTTCTATTAAATTCTAACTCCAACCTGAAATCTCTCTCAAGGTATTTGTGTGGGGTTCATTTCTCCCACTGGTTTACTTCCAAACCAACACAGGGTCCTAGGGGCCCCATGTTTGAAGTGCCATCAGCTGGGGAAGAACAGAAGGTGTGCTATCTTTCTCAGAGGAGTTCAGCTGTCTGTGTGGATTTGTGTGCACCAGTGCTGTGTGCACAAGCAACCTGGTAGTGAACTCGGACTGCACTTGCTCATGAGGAGGAGACCTGCACTGGGAGAGACCCATGTTAAAGATGATGACTGGGTAACAACACAAGGTTCATGTGAGACCACCATCTGTTCTTAAACAGTCATACAGGAACAGTGTGAATCAGCATAGGATAAGTGTGTGTCATTTGAGGCAAGATGTTAGCCCTATGAATGCCAAAGCCAGATCCTGCCACTAAGAGCCTTTGGTTCTCACACAAACAGCCTCTGTCATATCCCATATGACTGAAATATGCAGATTGCCTTCACTGACCTGAAAGAGCTGACAATATCTTCAGTGTCTTTATATCTATCTGCCTGTCCTGGTGGAGGTGAAGGGAAATGACTCTGTGGGTCCACTTGCAAATGCACTTTATGGGAGCCCGTAGGTTAATGTTTTGAGAGAGTGATGTTCCTCTGGAGTCAATACCAGGGCCGGTATTTTCATCAGTGATGTGGATGAAAGACAAAATGCAAGTTTATGTCCTTTGTGGGTGACAAATTGGGGATGAAAGCACATTGTTGATAAACTGGAGGTACGGTTGCCATTACAAGAACTTTGTGATCTGGAGAATGGACTGACAGGTCCTCAAGATGTTCAGCAAAGGTGTGTGTGAATTCTGTCTGTGACAGAATAACCACAAGCAACAACTTAGGCTGGGTTCCAACTGAATAGGGGGGACCTTTGCAAAAAAGGAACCCAGTGATGGACAGCAAGATGAACAAGAACCAGAAGTGTTTCCTTATAGCCCTTAGGGATAATCAGGTATTGTGTTACATTAAGAAAATTGTAGTCAGCATACGAAGGCAAGTATTTATTCCCTCTGTTCAGCAGATTTGAGGCCTCACCTGAAATATTATTTAAAATTTTTGGCTATTCAGTGCAAGCGAAATATTGAAAAACTGGAGTGACTCCAGCAGAAGACAAGGATTAGGTTGAGGAGGTTGGCAGAGAACAAGGTGTCTGTTGGAAGAAGATGGGTTTGTTTAGCCCAGAAGTGAAATACAAGGAGGGAGTCTAATTTTAGGGGTATTGTTTGACAGCCATCTGAACATGATCCAACAGTTCAGTAATAGTGTGGCCAGTAGGACTAGGGCACTGTACTCAGCACTGGTGAGGCCACACCTTGAGTCCAGTTTTTGGCCCCTCATTACAAGAAGGACATTGAAGGGCTGGAGCATGTCCAGAGAAGAGCAATGGAGCCGATGAAGGATCTGGAGCACAGATTCTATGAGGAGAGGCTGAGGGAACTAGAGGTGTTTAGTCTGGGGAAAAGGAGGCTCAGAGGTGACCTACTTGTCCTCTACAACCACCCAAAAGGAGATTATAGACAGGTGAGAGCTGATCTCTTTTCCCAGGAAACAAATGACAGGATGAGAGGAAACAGCCTCCAGCTGCATCAGTGGAGGTTTAGGTTGCAAATTAGGAAAAAAGTATTTTCTCAGAAGGGTTGCCAGTCATTGGAACAGGCTTCCTAGGAAGGTGTTGAGTCACTGTCCCCGAGATATTTAAAAGAGGTTTAGATGTAGCACTGAGGGACATGAGTTAATGGTGGTCTTGGCAGTATTGGGTAAATAGTTTGACTCAAAAATTTTTAAAATGTTATTCGACCTAACTGATTCTATGATTCTGTGATTCTTATTCCCATCTTAAATTACCCATTGGAAGGTTACAGTGAAGAAAGAGAGAGACTCTGCTCAAAGGTGTAGAGTGAAGGGATGAGGAACACTGGGAACAAGTTGCAGCCAGGGAAATTTTGACTGAAGAGTAAAAAAAAAAAAAAAAAAATTCACCTGAAATCAGGATTGCCCTTGGATAGGGACCAGACTGATGAGTACAATATAACCATGGAGATTTTCAAAATCAGGGTGTTGTGCTGAAGATCTCCAGAGGTCTCATTCAACATAAATTGTTCTGCGATTCTCTAGGGATTCAACAAGTAGAATTTCTTTATTTCTGGCATGCTTGTACCTTCATTGCACTGAGGGTGTATGGCTTCCCTGAGCGCTTACAGGTACAGTTAGGGGTCTTCCACACAGGCCATGTGCCCTCTGATGGTACTCCTGCTATGCACATAAGAAGGTGCTGGAGAAGACATGTGGACAGCATCAGCAGGCTTGCAGAGTGACAGTAACTTATTGCAGATAGGAAAATGCTATCTGTAGGTCATCCTTTGAAAATGAAGGAAAACAAATCCTAAGAGGTTATTTAACTCCTGAAACAGTTTCCAGACACATGTTGGCTAGACATGATTTTTTACTGGGGATCCAACTAGACCTGAAAGATATATTTATAAAATATAATTGCATATAAAATAAAATGCAAAAACATTGTCACTGATTCATTTCTGAAGATAAGTCTATATGGTATTCTGGAAGCAGACAAGGGGTCAATCATTCCATGCCCTGAACCAAAATCAGTGTAGAAGCTGTACCATAGTGGCTAGATAAAAACCTACCTAGGGAAGAGTCACCACATAGGCACAGGACATTAACTTAGCCCCAGCAGTTTCAAGCTCCCAGTCAGCACAAAAGCTGCAAATCGACCTTTTTCTGCAAAACTTGATGAAGGTATAACTCATCTCTTATTCCCCAAGCAGGCACTACAATAACTTGCTCGCAGTATCTGCATGTACTTTTATTCCCTCTGTGCAGAAATTTAGCCTCTAAAGTTGAGGGATGTGAACCAGTTTATAATCCAAACATTTTTTTGAGATTTTTGTCATCTTCACTATTTATAGGCATTTACTGAAAGGGACATATTGCTAAGGAAAATGAGTCAGGCCTTCTCAGGGAGGAAAGGGTGATGAAAGAAGACTAGGCAAGCAGTTTTTAGGAACTTCTTTTTTATTTTATTGTTTATAAAGGATGTAGTTTTTTTATTTAGGTTTCATTGTTTATGGTTACTTGCCATGCTCTTGAGAGAGTTTTCAAGTTATAAATTGCGTATTGCAAGTGTTTGATATTAAAGATAAGATTTGATGTGTACTGGTTAATTTGGAGTGGTCACATGTGGGGCACCACATGTCCCTGTTCCTTTTTATTCTCTAAATTGGAAATGTAGAACAAACACTTGCCATTCACACTGAAGCCCCAGTGTATGTTCTTCAATTTTCACGTATATCTGCCTGACTCCTTTTATGTTGCTGCCAAAAAATTGCTTGTTTAAAATATGCAGGGAAAGCAAGTATGCAAGTTAATATGTACTGAGGTTTTTTATTTGCTATGGATTGGCAATTATGGTGTCCTGGCAAATGGTGATGGAGTTTTGATATTAAACACTATATGCTGTGAAAGCTTTGTCTGATTCAGCAAAAGGTCCTTCAGGCTGCTGCCAATCATTGAAAAAAATGTATGAAAGAGAAGGAACTTCATGCTGGGATAGTTAAGAAGCACCTTTTCTGAACTTCATAGGTTTTGGAAAAGCTTGCAGGAAAACTTCCCCACACTATTTTATAACATCACCGTACTTTGGTTTGATAAAACTTGGGGTCAAACAATGACTTTACTATTAAGGAATGGAAGCTTGAGTTAAGAGAGATTTCAGTTGCTAAGACAACCATCTCACAACAGTGCAGTACTGCAGAAAATAATAGCCATTGTTAAATGACGTAATGAAATTAGCGATCTTGAGGGAACATGTTTTGTTTTGATGTATTAAGCTGCTATGAGAGCAGGTCAATATATAATACTATGGTTGGTCAACATATTCTTCTAGGACCACCTGTTTTAATTTGTAACTTTCTTTTTCAGATGGAAGAATAATGAGGACCTATCTTTTTTTACTTCCTCAGACTGGCTGTTTTGAAATGTTTTGGAACAAACATTTGAACTTTCTCTGAAATAAGATGCGGTAGGCAAGGAAGATGAAAACATGTTTACCTTTAAAAAAAATTCATAGATTATCTCTTTGTTTCTGATGCTTGCTTTCCTAACTTAGGTAAGGAATTTGTTGTTCAAGAACTGATTCATATTTTGGTAAAAAAACTAAACCAAGCCAAAGCAATGTTATGTCATTGTCTTTGTTTCTTTCTGATATGCATCAAGTTGTTCTTAATGAACCGGAAAAGTGGGCTGAATTAGAAAGCTGAAATTCAGTAATGAAAGAGAAATCAAATGCTCAACTACAAGAGAATAAGAGGTCACCCAAAAGCACTGTGGAAAAGGATGACAAGATGTCAGGGCCTTGGATGAGGCTCTTTAGAATACATTGTTGTGAAAAAGACATATTTTGTCCTTGAATTTATTAATAGCATAGTCTGTGAGACAGAAAAGACAATTATTCTGAGGTTGGTAAGCCTGTATTACACTAACTCTTGAAGCTGTATACCAGGCTCTAAGAAGATACAGAAAAATTGGAGAGAGGCAAGAGGAAGATGTTAAAAGACTTAAAGAAAACATGAGTTCTGAAGAAAGGCTTTAGTTTGATCTAGCAAAAGGAGTGGTTAAAAAGGACTCAGTAAATTTTCAGAAGTATAGAAAGTATTGAAGAGGATGAGCATCAATTGTACTTTGTAGCCAAGCAAAGCAGAACAAAAAGTAATTTGTTTAATTTTAGGGACAGAAATACAGGTTGGGTGTTAAAAGACTTTTCATAATTTTGCCATCATTACATGCTGTAATTGAGGCAGTCATTGAACAGGTGTCCTGAGGAAATGGTGGACCCTGACTCACTGGATGCCCTCCTATATGGGCAAACCAGAGGAATATTTGCCAGGGGTGATTTAGATGATGTTTGTTCTGCCATGGGGCTTGGTCCTCTTATCACTGTGTTACTGTGTGCATTATTTAAACACACCACAACCTTCCAGTGTAGTCTGCCCTTTGAATGCTCTGTAACACAAATGTCATTAATTCAGGAAAATCAAAATTGGTAGCAGCAAGTGTAGTTTCCCATTCAAATCGTTTCCTCATTTGATATTAACCCATAACCAAGGAACATAGGAAGTCACAATATGTGTAGAAAGCAGCTGAAAAGAGGACAACCATTTGTGGATCAGGAAAAAGAGTAAAAAAGACAGAAGAAATTCCAGTCTGGTTGAGATTTCCAACACCCTCTGGAGTGTCAGGATTGACACAACACACAGCTTGACCACATAATTTACCTGAATCTACAGACAGCAAAGTGTGGGTGCAAATGAGGCCTGAAGAGTAGAAATTCAGGAGTTATAAATTATACTGGTATCTTGCTCCCCTAAGAAAGGTGCATTTTCTTGTGCTAAGACCTGTTCAAATTAGCCCTGCTTGCAACACAAGGCATTTAATTTAATGCTATACACATTTAATTTAATGCTATAAGGCTCTTGTCTGATGAAGTTAGCTGAAACATTAGCTTTTGTTTTCTGATTTATTTTCTTTTACTATCATAATAGTTTTTCTAAGACATGTTTTTCCTAAGTATTTTTATTTCTTCCTCTGTAGAATTCTAAATCAATCTTTCTTCTAAACAATCTTTCTTCTCAATCTCTCCCACGAAATTCCTTGTTCATTTCTAATGTCAGCTACTGTAGGATCCACCTACCAAAGCCCACCTAATTGTTAGTCATCTCCCCACCCCACCATCTGCAGGCCATGCCATTCATGGCATCAAATCCCTGCTCACCATATTTCAATTACTCATATCTTCATTTCAAGGTATAGTTTACTTGGGTCCTATGCTGCTTCTTTCTCCTTCCTGCACATTAACCCCATTTTTCTTAACCCCATTTTTCTTAACCTCAGGCTTCAAAGTTACAAGCAAAATGTCTGGTTGGATAATAAGAGAGATGGTGTAGCAAAATTGTGTGCAACAGCTTCCATCCTTAATTTCTGAGATCCAGGTGTTCCTGTATGGTGATGGCTGAGCAGTCCACCTGATGGCTGAGCAGTTCTCCTTCACAGAAACACAGAATCATAGTATCATCGTATCCTGAGTTAGAAGGAACACATGAGGATCATTAAAGTCCAGCTTCTGGCCCTGCATAGCACAGCTCCAAGAATCTCACCATGTTCCTCAAAGCATTGTCCAAACACTTCTCAAACTCCGTCAGCCTTGGTGCTGTGACCACTTCCCTGGGGAGTCCAACCCAATGCCCAACCACCCACTTGGTGAAGAACTTCTTATTATATCCAGACATTGCCCTCACAAGGAAGTTAGAGACTGCGGTGAAGTCTCCCCTCAGTCTCTTCTTCTCCAGGCTGAACACACCAAGTGACCTCAGCCATTCCTCATATGGCTTTCCCTCCAAAGCCCTTCACCATCTTTGTTGTCCTTCTTTGGATGCTCTCTAAGACCTTAATGTCTTTTTACATTGTGCCCCCCAGCCCTGC
>VZRQ01003012.1:496855-513335 GCA_013397975.1 Machaerirhynchus nigripectus | reverse complement strand
CCAACAAGTAGTTTGTCTTTCTACACCTGGACATCATTCTGCAGCCATGTTTTCTTGAAGAGAAGTGAGAGGGGAGCTAAATACTGCTTTACATCAGGCTCTAACATCTCTTGTATGAAAGCAGGTAAAGCCAGGTAGCAGAGATCATTATTTCAGGGCATTCCTTGGGCCCGTGTTTTCTGTCTTCTACACAGAGGCCTGGCCATATGTAACTTGGAGAAATCCTGCGTGGTTTCAGCTGAGGAACAATACTGTGCCCCCTAACCTCCTAATCTTTCTGTGGCCTTACGTGATAGAGGACGCAAGCAAAAATACGCATCGCATCAGATTTTTATAAAGGAAGAGAGTCCAGCATAAGGCAGCTGACGGTAGAAGGCCTCTTCTCACCTTGCAGTGTCATGCCAGGCCCAGCCCGTAGGTGGAGAAAAGGCATAGTCCTCTGCAGGCATAACGAGTGTGCGTGGGCATGTGACTGACCCTTGCACTGCCCCAAGCCTAAGGATAGCACTGCTGATTTACTGTGGGACTCATCAACCTGGGTGGAGATCCACCAGTGCTGCCACACAGTAAGCATCTCATTTCTAGGTATTTTGTTCTTTATCTCCTTATCTGTGACCCACTGTTATACCCATAATACTGCTTATGACACTGACCCATGCAGCCTGCAGCAAAAGTCCCAGCGCCTGTGTTAATGAAAGGAACTCCCTGATGGCTGCACTTGGCCTCCTTAGGGTTAGAGGTAGCAAGCTGCATTGCTCTTTTGTTGTGAGCAAGCTCCTCTGCCCTAATTCAGCTCCTGAGTTTGGGCTTAAGTCCTAGAAGATTTTTCAAAAATGAAAAGCCAAAAATAACGAGTGAGATTTCTAAGCAAGGCTTAATAACTCCAGAAGCTCACCTCTTCTAATTATTGATGCATTGCTTAGGTAAACATCTCTTTCTTGTAGCAAAACAGCCTTGTCCCACTTGCCTGGAAAAGGTATTCCTTCTTCCACTGTCTGTAAATAACCTCTTCCAAGGCTTCCTTTGCCTGAAGTTGCATTGGAATGAGCACTGATAATAGGAGTCTGTTTCTGCCTTGGTTGCTCTTCCCTCAAGCCTTAAAAAACTTGCTTTTCTTGGTATTGCAAGATGAGAGGTTCCCTGTTATACAATGTCTCTTGCCAAAATTCAGGAGGCACTGCTGATTGTTAGGGTAATGAGCTCCAGGTTGGTGCTAATCACACAGGGCAAATTTGCAGCAGTACTTGTCAGCTACCTCAGCATCTATCCAGCATGGTGCCAGCCCTGTCTCTGTCCTTCTGATCTGGATCCTTGTGCATTGGGCAGAGCTGAAGCCTGAACTACTTCATCTACCTGTGAGTGAGCTACGGTTAACACAGGTTAAACATGCTGGGTATAGCTCAGTTAAATAAACCGATGGGCTAAGAGGATGGAGACTGGGAGCAGAACAGACAAGTTCTGCCACCATCCTCCTCAAAGCAGTCCCTAGAGTGGTATTAGGCAGAGGAGCTGTGAGATTACACCTCAGCACTCCTGCTATCACACCGGAGTGGCTGTAGTGCAGTGAGTGGACGTGCAATGTGAAGAATGTTTGCAAGCGGGCTTGGCTCACCTGGGGATTGTTAACTTACATCATTGCCCACTCCCTTTCACAAAAAAACAAAGACTTCTTTTTGCTTGCTTACATCTACCCATGTGGGACACATTCTTTCAATAAAGAGTTAAACCAAGTTGGTGTCTTTTAATATGCCCACACTATTTCAGAAAATGCTCTGAAATGGTGCTCTCTGTGAATGCTTTTGCAGAGCGATCTCTCAGAATTTAATGTATTAAACCCAGAACAAATCAAATCCTTCTTGTTGTGAGTTAGGAAACGTGTATGAAGCTTTGATAGAGAGTCCTTCAGCTAGCACTACTGAGGGAAGGTGATTTTATGGGAAGTTCCAGTCTGGGAAAAAAGTCTCATTGGTAAGTGTTTTTAGTGATTCCATGTAGATCTCTCCTATGGTGAAACAAAAAACCAACAGCCTACACTGGAAAGAATTCTGTTACTTGTAATCAGCTTGTAGGAAGGAGGAACTTGTAGGAAGGAATACACCTATTATAGAGAGAATCCTCCTAGCAGATTTGGATGGCTTGACATCGGGAAACTCATGGGTCACAGCAACATTAGGCAAATTGGTTTAATCATTCACTTGAAGAGCTTCAAATACCAATACTTACCCAGGGGGTTCCTGGTATTCTGAAATCCTGAACTTCCCCATGTTTACTTGGAAGCTACTGACATCCCAACCGGTTGATGTAGTCTTCTTGAAGAACTTTGATTTTTAAAAACACCTGGAATATTTTAGAAAAAAAAAATTAAAATAACTTCTAGGAGAGGATACCTGTCCACCTGGAAGACTCATAACAGTGAGCTCTTCTGCCAGAAATTACAACATGTGCACAATCTCCAGCTTTATATTACTTTGGCCATCCTTTGCTAAGTAAAGCAAGTTGTTATTTCTAGACCTGTCTGTCAAGTGAAGGAGCTGTGAACTGGGTTTCAATTTGCCCAGAATCAGACAGACTGGCAGCAGCAGAACCTGCATTTGAACCTAGGTATTTCTAGCTCCATGTCCCAAAAATTTATAGTCTACAAGCCCGGAACATTTTTTTCACACTTGGTGACAGGTAGCTTCAGTAATCACTGCTCAGGTCTAATGAGAAGGTAGACTGTTGCATTTTTGCTTTATCTGGGTGCTAGGCCTGTCTCAATACGAACAAGTTACACAGGCAGCAGGACTTAGAAGGAATGCTGAACAAAACCCAGGGTTGTTTTAATTTAGAGAAGAGGTAACTTGGGGGTCATACGATCCTTGTTCATGTAATTACAGGAGTGCTTCGGGAGAGAAAGGTATAATCTGTTCTCCCTGCTGGATAAGATAAACGCAGCTGGCTGAAATTACAGGAAGGGAAATTTAGATTAGATGCTTTCCACTTGTTAAGATAGTGACACATTTGAAAAGATTACATGGAAGAAAGAAGGATATCCAGGCCCAAAAATAATAGGGATGGTTAAGATGCTGTTCATGCATTCACACAGCTGGTATGGGCTAGATTAGCATCTTTATCCTATGAAATGTGGACTACAGAGTAACAGTCCATGAGATGTACAAGGCCCATGCAGCATGCAAGGGCAATGGGAAAACAAGCTTAAGATACCCCTCAGTCTGCACCTAGCAGACTGCCCCCTACTTTGAGGCATTATTTGACGTTTTGTGGGGGAAAAATACCATTTTATAAAACCTTGGTCAACACTTCTACCAACTGTTAAGCAATTTACCTACATATTACGATCCCTGCTACTCACCCTCAGATTCTGTAATGCTTAATGGCTTGTAGCCTTTTCTTTCCTGACTAAAGAAGGTTGTGATGTTTTTGAACTACTTGACTTCCTAGGTTCCCCCCACACATCTTGTCTAAGATAATGTAAATTTCTGTGAGAAAGTAACTTGTATTTATAACTAGAGGTTTTTACAGTGGTTTTGTAACTGGCAACTACTGCCAAGAGCCAATCCTTTTTCACTGAGCCTTCTACATACTGAGTGACTACCAAAACAATCAAGGATGCCTCAAGATTAAACATTACAATGCAGCTCTGCCCCCTATATGCCATGAATAATTTCTTGCTGGGATCAATGTAGACTTGGGGAAGGATGAACAAGGGTGAATGCTGTGCCATAACTTGGCTCTGCCGAGTTTTGATCTTTTCATTATTCCTTCACTGTCGGTGATGTTGGGGCAGCAACTCGGGTGTTCACCAAAGAGCTGCCCTTTGGTAACCAGGAGCTCTTCCGTCTGCTAGCAAAGACAATGAAGGAATCCTCTAGTTAGAGCTGGCAGGATTTGAAAGGGACAAATTGTGTTGTTAGTGTTAAATCACCAAACTATGGCCTTGTTTGCCTGCTGGCAGGGCACAAGTATCACAAGGAACTTCTGCCAATGGTAACAAACAGTACAACATTTTGTGAAGTTTCTCTTCGTACGGATTCACTCCTTTGGGCATATCTCATGAACCCCTATCAGTATTTCCCATCTCCCGTTTGCATCCTGGTGGATACCTTTGGCAGGGAAAAAAAGTGCCTAGATGAGTGGATCACTGGCCAATACTGATTGCTGCCCAAAGAGATGGACTTCTCCCTGTTTTTGCCTTGGAACAAGCATAAATAAAGTGCTGATTTACATTAAATTAATTTTCCCTGAGACATTTGCCCTAATTTGTTTGAAATTAGCTAACCAGTTCAAAAGATGCTTTGAGAAGCAGACAGATGAACAAACAGAGAGCAGGTAGCATAAGCCCATAAGCTTTTGTTTTCTTAGAAAACGCAGCTAAAATAAGAACTATTTAATCACATTATTGCTGCCTGTGTGTTGGTCAAGTTAGGCACTCAAGAGAAAGCCTGCACCTAAAAAACCATGGGGGGACAAATCCAGCAGACTCCTTGGGGGAACACACACTATATGAATATGTTTATATTTTAATATTTATAGTATTTGTATTTGTATTTATATCTTTGATGAATATAAATCCCCTGTCCAGGCTGATGTGATTGTGGTTCAGTGTTCAGCACTGCTCTCAGTACAGCTTCAGCAGACTGTGGGCAAAGGAGATGAAGACACCCTTGTGCCTGAAGGGCAGGACTGAGTACAGAAGGACTGGGGTTGGTCCCATCTGTGACATTGCCTTCTTTTGGGACAAGAGGGAGAAGCTAAGGCAGTGGGTCTCAGGATATGGCAAGAGGGGAACCTTAGTACAAAGTATTTCCTTCCAGGGCACGTTTATTAGCTTTATTGCCATGTGATTCATTGACATTTTAAAAGTTGAACATCAGCTTCTAAAAAAATACCACTTAGATTGAACTGTGAACTTTCTGGGTAAGGAGCAATGCTCATAAGCATTCTCCACATTTTGGTCTCTCTCACGGGGTACACAGTACTTACATTAATAGTTTTGGGTGGTCTGTACTGTACCTTATTTTGCAATATGCTCTAGTCTTTGAAAGCATTCCACTGTGTTGATTTTCAGGGTGGCTTTCATTCTCCAGTCTACTCCAAGCATATGAGTTTTCCCCATAGTTGTCCAGTCTAGCACTGCAATTCCATTTCAAATACATAGTGCCATATCCTAAGGATGATGCCAGCCCATAAAGGGAGTTTTTGCCTAGTTATTTGTCTTGTCTTAGAGAAGATCTTGGTGGCTTGATATCCGTTAGTTGTAGGCAGAATTGTGTGGTGTGTATACTATAATCTGCCAGGTCTTCTATGGGCTCTGATCTATAGGAAAACCCACAATTTTGATGGCTGTTGAGACAGATTGTGTCCCTCTATTCCCTTCCACTACCTTCCTCTTCTAGATCTGCAGCCACACACTTTGTCCAGATTAAATTGCTGGAGTCTATGCCCAAGCCCTGCCAAGTCTTGTAAAGTATTCCTTGGATCCCAGAGATCTTCTGGCTTTATTAATTTTAAACACAGCTTCCTAAAGAGTATAAAGGACCTTTGACAATCTCTTTTTGCGAGGTTGCCTTAGTGCACATAGCACAATGAGTCTTTCAATGTATTTGAATGTTTCATATCCAGAAGAGACCCATGGTGAGGTACTTGCAAATCCTCAGGCTGCATCAAGTGCACCTCTATGGCTTGAGGTCCATAGCCTCAATACAAACATTACCTTTGTGATGTACACGTTTCATTCAAAAAATGCATTCCCTGCAGGAAATGCAGGGAGAATGCAGGAAATGCAAAAAGGATTCCTGTCATGCCACCAGATGATTTGGTAGTTGTGTGTCATCATAAGACTGCAGTATTTGTTTTCTTTAGAGATCAAAGCCATTATTTAAGCAAGTTACTTTAGCAATAACCACATTCCCATAATGGGAAGTAGAAGGATTTTCCATTGTACTCTTAGCTTTTGCTAACATCCAGTACAAGTTCATTTGCCTTTCATAGGTGTGTCTAAAGAGCAGCTTGATGAATTCATTGGAAAAGCTGAGCCTTTATATTTTACCTACAGAAAACAGTGATCTTCTCTTGGTATCAAGGGAGCCACTAGCACATTTACAAATAGTGACTTGCAAAGAGAGGCAGAAATCTTCCATGCAATTCAGAAAACCCTTTCAAACTCAAATCCAAGAAGTGAGTCAGGTTTATTAATCTGAGCACATTGATTGGAAGGTTTTTCCCATTCAAGCAGGTGGATGGAGGGACAAACCTGAGTGCCTCAGGAATATCATTCTCTTCTTTTTCTATCCAGTTCCAACAAGGCCAGGCAACCTGGGGAAATTCAGGCCCTCCTTGATGTCTCATTCCACGGAGCTCACTCCTGAGGCAGCTGGGCTGGCTGGCTATTTTGTGGCCACTTCGAATGTAGTAGATGCATTCACCACAGTTCTTGATCAGCTAAAAATATGAATGTGAATCTGAGACCTTTGGGTCCTGGATTTATAAAGTAGTGGTGTGTCTGTCTAATTTCATGTGACTACCTGCAGTGGGACTGATCCATGTGTTTAGTACGGACTGAGAGGCGCCTGGCTGAGAGACATTTGGTTTATTGCCATGCAAAGAGCAGCCTTTTCATATTGAGTGTAACCCTCACTTGCATCTGTGGTTTGATCGGGTCATTTAATTTCTCTACCTCGGTTGTTTCATCTGGGAAGTCAGATTGCTAGGGCTTGCATTTCTGACAAGTGGTGTAGGAGGATTAATTCATGAGCGTGCACCCTGGATTTCAGACAAGTCTACCAGTATGAAAAACTATAATTAAGAATTGCTTGTCCTGCACTTGAAAACACTTGCACACAGCCTCATCCTGAGCACAGCTGAGTGTTTGCCACTAGTACTTAAGGCAGTGAAGGCTGAATGTGCTCAGTCAGATCAGAATCAGACTAAAAATTTACTTATAAGACAGCCATTGAAAATCCAAAGTTTGGGAAGAACCAAGAGAGACTCCAAAGGCTGAGGCAGGCAGTGATAGCTTTCCACTGATTCCAGCAGGCTTTGAACAAAGCTTGTATCTCCCACAACTGTCTCAGCTAGTTATCACTTCATCACCATACATACTTCTTCATCTTCTGCTTCTCTCAGAAAACAGGAATCCAGTAAGTTCTTCAAGCCAGAAGAGTGTATTTCTGAAGGAAAAGGAGGAAAACAGCATGTTGCTTCTGCACCAGCTATCAAAAATCTAGCATTCTAATTAAAAATATATAAATGGAAAAGAATTGTGAAGGATTAGAACACATACTTGAGGAACTCAGCAGTTTTTTTCCCTTGGGCTGATTTTCAGGTTGGGTTTGAACTTGAAATAATTAGGGAGTGGTAAAGCTGGCTTGATGAAATTCTAAGAAGTCAATATATCAGTGAATGAAAAAAATCAAGTTTTCGGAAACAAAATAAATCAGGATTTTTGGATTTGAGGAAGTCAGGAGCAGCACATCTGTTCCACTTGTAGGCGCTGGATCCACATGGTGATGGTGAGCGATAGGGACTGATAAATGACAGGCAAGGCCCATCAACACCCTCGGTTGTTCAGATAAAACCTGCTTGAGAGGAAATTGAATCTCCATGCTAGAGTATTTCATTGTCCATTTCATGACTTCGGCATTCCTGGTGAGGATTTTCTGCAAGTTAGGGGAAGGAAGAGAGAGCTGCTGTATAGCAGCTTTTAGTACAAGGCATCTAGGGTGCAGAGGAAGAGGTATGCAAATGGTGAAAACTAATGCCAAGGGCTATAGCACAGGAGCAGGGG
This sequence comes from Machaerirhynchus nigripectus, assembly GCA_013397975.1. Lineage (NCBI taxonomy): Eukaryota > Metazoa > Chordata > Aves > Passeriformes > Dicruridae > Machaerirhynchus > Machaerirhynchus nigripectus. The sequence goes on along the minus strand of VZRQ01003012.1, from coordinate 505,549 downwards.
AGAGCTGCTTAGAGCTGCTTTACCCAGTTGCTGATGGAAGAGTAAGGCTGAGGCAAAGAGTAGGGGGAGCAAAGGTGACAACAGCAATTAATTTGAGGGGAAAAAAGCAGAAAAAGGAAGTTCAAATGCAAAATGATGCCACTTGGCTAAAGCATTCTGTCTGCAAATGGTGAGCCTGGTTAAATGTGACATTTGGCACAATTGCCAAATGGCAGGAAGGAATGAGACTGGGGCAGGTAGGAACTTCCTATGTCTTTTCTGCTGCTTCAAGTAATATGAAATGTCCAGCCTCTGCCCCCATGTCATTGATGAAGTGTTGGGTCCAGGCCATGGGCAGGGTGGTAATTAACACTTAGCTGGGAAAAGAACAATATTGATAAGATAAACGATTGCTAAGGAGATAGGGAGCATGAGTGTTGGGATGTATGGCAGTGAGGCTGGGACTCTTTGCTGATAGGGCAGCAGTGCCACAGAGCAGAGAGCAGGGGGACTGAGAGCTCCAGTGCTGGGGTATGGGTTTGAGTGCTGTAGGAAGCCAGGGCTGTGAGGAGCAAGAGGTGGAGTTTGATTGTGAGGAAATGAGGTGGTATGGGAGACAGTGGACATTTAGAGGATGAATGCTGACATTGATTTTTGAGGAGGAAAGAGAGAGAAGTGTAAAGTTTGAAAGGAGGTCTGGGGCCTGACTTTGGAAAAGAGCAAGAAATGATAGATTTACATGAGAAGAGAGGATGGGAGTCTTCCCCTGGTAGCCAGTTTTCTATCCACATCTCCAGTGTGTGATGCCAGGCATATTCTCCCTGTCTCTTTATTCAAAGCTATGTCTCCCTTCTTGCTCTGTTATCCCAGGCACCTTGGGGCTGTTGCTGTCTTAGGGTTTTCCATCCCTTCATGTGACACTTTGAGGCTGATATTAGCCCAGTAGGCTGTGAGACAGCCTTGTGTGGCAGGCTGCCCCAAGAAACCAGCCACAGAAAACACCATACTCCCCCATTCTTGGTCATACAGCCCACCACACAGCAGACCATGGCTGTTATCATGGTGCTGCACCAGAAGAGTGGCTGTCTCTGGTGTCACACTCTGCCTGGACACATGATAATTCTGTCTCGAGTCTTTTTCAGTTCTGGCTCCTGTTCTCTGCTGTGGGAATGTCTGGTGTTTTCCTTTGTTTAGAAAATCTGCTGAGAGACCTGCCAGCTGAGACCTTCCAGTTCTTACCAAAGCCAGTAATGATCTGTTCACACTGGCTAGGCTCACTCTGTCCCAGTGAATAATGGGCTTGTCCCCATTTAACTTTCCACCTGTTGTTTGTGACTGATGCATGCTCACTGCCTGAGCAGAGCTGGAGAGGGATGTGGATGTACCCATCCATTCCCAGCTCTCTGCTGTCGACACCCACTGCAGATTTGTTTAAGCAGAGGAAGTGATCTTGTTAGTACTCTTCTTCAGAGCAATGTTGTTTCCATTTTTGACTGCAGCATTTCAGCCAGAGGCTGCTGTATGAACATGCCAGAGTTACAGGCCATAATTATCTCATTCTGGGGGGGAGAGTGGGGTGATGTGCCTGACATTTGCCTGGCTCTGAAGCCTGCTTGTTGCATGTCAGTGCAACCCACAATTGTAGCTGCAGCAGTCCTTCTCCGACTCAGGTTTTCCAGGTGCTGATAGTCCTGTAAAAAGCTGCTATCTACCCTACCAAAGAAAAGGCCATTGAATAAATGTTCTTTTCCCCTCATGTCTCACTGGCTTTGTATCTGTTGTGCAGTCTCAGTCCTCTGACCCATCTGTAGAAGGATAAAGAAGACACTCATGAAAAAGGCAGAGCTGTACAGGAGACTCAACAGGAGTATGCCAGGGTCTAAGGAAGCCAAAACCACAAAGCCACCATATCTTGGCTTGAAATGTATGCTTGCCTTGATGATAGCATACCATACAGCTACAGTATTTGGCATCTCCTTTTGGAGGTAAGACCAGAAAGATTTCTGTGAGACTGGCGAAGGTTTCCGTAGACAGAATAATTCTCTGTAGAATCACATATATTGTTCAGGAGGGTAAAAGACCGCCTGGAGCATGTCTCTTCTGCTCAAATACACTAGCTCCTCACCCGTGTGTTGGAGTGCACTTTTGAACACCACTGCTGATCTTTATGCAAAACATTCTTTTTTCTTGAGGGTGATAGTCTAGATGGGCTACTTTGCTAATGAATCCATCTGGTTACCAAATGCAGGCACAAAGTAGGGATGGCAGAAGGAATCAGTGAGTCTAGGGCAGATGGGACTCTGAGTGGAAGACTTCTAAGAGTAGCCATGCTTAGGCAAAGGTTTTTCACTTATTTTGAGATGGCCTTTGATAATCTGATTCAACAGATGAACATATGGTTGGGTGCTTCAACCTGAAAAAGAAACCTCTCTCTTTGCTTACATTATTCCCTTGCTTTTCTGCTAGGCACTGTATCAGCTGGGAAAGAGCTGAGGAGATGTGCATGCCTCATTGACTTGTGGGGCTGATGATTCTGGTGTGATGCATGCTCTGTAGTACACGGCAGTGTGCCCTTGTTACAGCTAGGGCAGAGTTAATCTTCTCAGTAGCTGTTACAGGGCTGGATTTTTTTGATTCAGAATGAGAATGGTGTTGATAATGCATGAATGTTTTGGTTTTTGCTAAGTCATGTTTATCCTGAGTCAAAGACTATTTTTCCCTTGTCTCATGCTGTGCCAGGGAGGCGGTGCGCAAACAAAACTGGGAGGGAGCATGGCTGGGACAGGTGACCCGAACTGACCAAAGGGAAGTTCCACACCACAGAACATCATGCCCGGTATTTGAACTGGGGGGAGTTACCTGGAAGGGCAGAGGATCTGGTTTCGGGAAGGGGGGAGTGGCTCAGTCAGTGGGTGGTGAGCAATTGCACTGTGCATCACTTGGGGTATTTTTGTATTATCATTGTTATTATTTACAATTATCTTTTTATTTTACTGTATTTTCAATTATTAAACTGTTCTTATCTCAACATAACAGGTTTTACTTTGATTCTCCTTCCCATTCCACTGTGGTGAGGGAGGAGAGGGGAGAAGGNAGGTGACCCGAACTGACCAAAGGGAAGTTCCACACCACAGAACATCATGCCCGGTATTTGAACTGGGGGGAGTTACCTGGAAGGGCAGAGGATCTGGTTTCGGGAAGGGGGGAGTGGCTCAGTCAGTGGGTGGTGAGCAATTGCACTGTGCATCACTTGGGGTATTTTTGTATTATCATTGTTATTATTTACAATTATCTTTTTATTTTACTGTATTTTCAATTATTAAACTGTTCTTATCTCAACATAACAGGTTTTACTTTGATTCTCCTTCCCATTCCACTGTGGTGAGGGAGGAGAGGGGAGAAGGTTGAGTGAGCAGCTGCATGGTGCTTAATTTCCATCTGGGCTTAAACCATGACACAGTGAAAGAACACTTCCCTCATATTCTCCCAAGGCCAAATCTATCCTTGCCATGTGGATGACATTGCAAATAAACCAAAACGTGATTCTATTCTTTACCCTTTATGCAGCAAGTTGGGGGAAGGGAAAGAGTCTTGGTGATTTGATCCCTAGAAACCTCCATCTAATGATCTAATGTGGCACAGATTCAGGCAGAGAAACAACACTGAGCTCCTGGGAACTGGCTGAAATTTCCTTTTCCCTGCCTCCACTGCTGCTGTTCCCCTTGCTGGAGTATCCTGAATTCCTACACCCAGCCTCCTGCTTGCCTGTCAGGAACAGGATGGAGGGCTTTCCCTCATCCAGAGACAAGGCTAGGTTGTACCCTTAGTGCTGGGAAGCAGTAGGAGCAGGACTTGGTAGGACTTGGTAGCCCAGGAACAACGGACTATTTCTTTGTCACTTTTGGAGATGCTTGGGAAGAACATGGCCAATATCACTCTGGCTGGGACCCTTCCTCATGGTCTTTACTCTGGCAAAGTTTTAGTAGGGTCCCTAGGTTACACCATAATTGCTGCACTGGGCTGCCACTTTTGGAGGGAGTTGGCAAGGAAGAGATTTAATGACCTGTCTCTACTGTGGGCTCATCAGTTCCACACAAACATCCAGGAGCTGCAGTTGTTTGTTGGGGAGGGGATGGCAGCCTGCTCAGAAAATTGCACCCACTACAGATCGGCTGATTTCAGGACCCTGCAGCCCTCTCTAAAGAGAAGGCCAAAGAGACAGAGTTGTGTGACATGGGGAAGAGCAAGGGTTAAGATTAAGGAGGTGACAGCAGAGACCCATGAGGTAACCAAGAACCCTTCCAAAGCAGGGATATTCAGCAGGATTTTCTGCGTTCTTCAGTTTGACTTGGGCTAATAAGGAGATTTCTAAAGACTCAGCAGGGCAAGTGCTGTGAAGTCCCTGGTTTTGGAAATAAAAATAAAACTGGAGATCCCCACATTCTGATGGATGGAATAACAAACGTTTGAGATTTCCCATCAAATGGTCTAATTCTAGCCAGTTACAGGGCTCCCCAGGCAGGGAATATTGGTCATTTCCTTCCCTCCCATTGAACATGTTAGATGGAGGAGGGAGTGTAGTGATACCTCCAGATTGTTTCCTGGGCATAGCAAAACTCTAGAGAATTGTCCATGAGGGAAGGAGCAGGAGAAGAGTTAGTTAACCCATAAGAGGAAAGCTTCCAGGAGCTCTGGGTATGAGGTCAAACAAACCTGACAATCTAGGAGGAAAAAGCCAAGTGAAGAATGGTGATACTGGCATGGCTTGCAGCATACACCTTCTCACAGTGAAGCTGGCTAACTAGCCAGTGTGTTCACTGGCCCGTTCCATGCTGTGGCTGTCACACTGGGCCTTACTATAATGATTTATATCTGACTCTTTTTAAGAAATAATAGGAAGGTTACCATCTTTACACATACCCAGTTTTTCTTAGTTTGCATCTCACCTCCAAGTTTGCTGTTCCCCTTGTGGTGTTGCAGCTTTTCCACCCTTTATTCAGAAAAAAAGGGTTGTGATGGTGACGATGTTTTTCTGAGTAAAACAAGAAAAAAAAATGTTTTCCCAGCTGTGTCCTGAAAATCCAGACACACACAGGAAAATCCAATAAATTATTAACTCAGTCTTGCCATCTGTAGATAGTGGTGTTTCTGGTTAAGCTTTTAAAATTGTATTTTTTTTTTAATATCACTAGCCTTCTGATCCCTCAAGACAAAAGACAGTCTCTTTGATTTGAAATGCAGTGTCCTGAGAAATTTTCTGGTGAGTACCTGGATGATTGCTTACTTGTGGTTTTCTGCCTTTTGAATAAGGAAAGACTATTTGGAAGTGAGTTTCCAGTACTACTTCCCCATGAGAGGAGAACAATGAGCAAGACAGGAACTTTATGGGCAAAAAATTACAGAGTTTATGCATTGGTTACTCTTCGCAGAACAGATTTTGATACATTCCTTTTTTATTTTTCCTTCTCTTTTTTTTTTTTTTTTTTTTTTTCTTTTTTTTTTTTTCATTATGGGTGGCGTAGTGAGGTAGGGTATTTTCAGCTGTGAATTTTTGACCCAGACAATTAAGTTTGTCTTAGAAAGTGGTGGGAAGAGATTGGTGCCATCTGGCTGGAACAGGCACGGACACGGCAATGCTCAATCCATGCATCCACTTATGTGCTGCCCTGCTGATGAGAGAAAGCACCCTATGACCCTTGTGTTGTGACCAGAAGCAAGTTTGACCCATGTGTTATAATCAGAAAAACAGGCTTGGTTTGCTGCCCTGCCCCCACTCTGGTGGTCAAATATGGGCTTGCTTGGCAAGCACACCTTGGCAGTCCTTGACATTGCCCGTCTTACCCATTTCCTGTTTACTGACCTCCTGTTTTCTACTCAAGGCTCTTTGCAAACAAGCAGTCCACCACAACTACTTTTTTGCCCTGGGTACCACTTTTGCTACCTGGCATACCCACACTTGGTATTTTCAATACCATTACCCGAGCAATCTCAGCACAGCATTACTAGAGCACTGTTGGTCTTGCAAGGCTCCACTCCCCAAAATACCCCCAGCAACTGTCTTTGCAGTTTGGCCGCTTCTCACACAAATCCCCCTTATCCAAACTGTGAGATCCAGCTGTCCCTCATGGTGCTTTCACCCTTCTATCTGCAACAGCCACCAGCTTCTGAGACTGTCTCCCATTTCCCATGTCCTGCTCAACCTCAGCACAGCACGCAAGCACAGGCACAGGCACGTCACCTGCCCAGTGTTGGCTCCCTGCTCCCTATCACTTCCCCTGGCTGGGGAATTCAGAGCAGCTTAGCCACTGCACAGGCTGGACTTGACTGTTTGCCATCTTCACACAGGCTGAATGCCTGTGTGGGTTTTTGGTTTTTTTAATTTCTGTTTGAGTTGTGTAAAAACACAGTCTGTATTCTCAAAAATAAATTCTTAGGCAATTAAGAGTGCTTTCTAACTGTGATATGTAGCTCATAACTACTACTTAGCAAGCTGCCAGGTTTTGTGTCAGCTTTTGGTGACTTTTAGTTTTTTTTATATAACTACCTGGAAACTTATATCAAGCCTTTGAATAAAAAATACAGATTTCCTTCACAAATGTACTAAACCCACTGCATTTCTCGGCAGATTGCCCATTCACAGAAATGTTTTAGGATTTAATATGGCCCTTCTGCCGAAAACAGTGATCAGTGGTGTAAGAAACCCCAGTTTGGGCCAGTTTCAGGACCCATCACACTCCTTTTCAGTGAAGCTAACCAACAGCTAGATGCCCATATAGCAGAGGCTTGCAGGATCACTGTGCCCCAGGCTGGCAAATGCTCTCCCTTCCCAGTCCTTTGGCACAGAGCATATTCCTGGCAGCCTAAATGGCTGGGTGACTCAGGCCAGGTGCCTGGTTCAGAGAGAAAATGTCAAATTTTTCTCAACGCAAATAAGGGGGAAAACGCTCCAAATTGGAGTGCAGTGGCTGCATCCGCCGCCTAGGTGCCCAGGGCAGGGGGATGTGCCTTTGCAAGGGACATCACCAACCCCCCACTCCCGCACTGCTTTGGCTCCCAGCTGCCTCCTGGCCTGCAGTTGCATGACCTCAGCCTGTCAGGCAGAAGGCAGGCAGAGTGCATCAACTCCTTGGAGACCCAGGCGCTGGGTGGTTTCTTTTTCCGCTGCATTAGCCAGCTCAGATGTGGCACAGATGGGGAATCTGCAGCCTGTGCCCTCACACCGGCTCCCAGGGCCTCAAAGGTGCCTGACAGATGGGACAAAATCCTGATGGAGCCAAAACATGTTTGGCATCACAGCTGTGGCTGGGGGAGAGGGGTGAAGCCCTGCCTGGCAATTCGGCCACAGACGCTGGGCATAGAGGATCTGTATCACAGGGACCTCTTTGGGACCCGTGCCAACTGTTTCATGGGATGGAAAGACAGGTTTTCACCCACCTGTTCCCAGAGGACAGAAACTACTGGATTGGAGTGCTGCTGAGCTGGGCAGGGGGCAGATCCTGTCCTGCTCCTGGGATGGATGGGTAAAGACAGCCTGTGGTGCTGGGGAGAGGCAAAAGGTTTAGGATGGGGAGAGGGGAAGTTGTAGAGCAAGAGCAGAATGTATTCTGAAATACACCACTGTGTACACCACTGAGGCACCCAGATGACAGAGGCAGTGCAGCCTGCTGCCGGGTGATGTGGGTGTAAAGCAGGAGCATTACTGTTTGGGCAAATGTGGAGCTGGAAGTGGTGAGAAAGAGTGGGTTCAGGTTAGGAGAAGCAGCATGAACTTTGCATGCCACAGCCCTGCTGGAAAGAGCATGGGGAGGTGCTGCTGAATGGAGCTCTTGGACAAGTTGGAAGAGTCCAGAGATGGTGCTGCTACCCCAGTCTTATTGCCAAACAGGGAAAGCTTCAGGCCAGGGTGCTTCACNTTTTTTTTTTTTTTTGCCATGGGGCTGTAGAAAGGCTGAGATTGCCCAGGGCAGGCAGGGAGGGTGGTTCTGGCACTGAGCTGTGAGGCCAGTGAGGAACAAGGCAGGGCTACGCTGTCTCCTCAGCCACAGAGGTGCTGCTCTGCCTGGGTGTGGTACACTTATGTCAGTGACTTCATGCTGATGCACTTCTACCACCAGCACTGTCCAAAGCCTTTCAGAAGAGCACAGCATTAGAAAACAACCTTGCCTACCCCCTAACATGCAGCTTTTTTTAACCATGCCCGGGATGAAGTAAACATACAGTGTGTTCAGTGATTCCTGGTCCACGGACATTGTTCCAGAAAGCCTATCCTCAATTTTGATGGGTTAAAATCAAAGAACCTTCCATCTGCTGCTGAACAAAACACAAATATACTGAACCTACAGAAACTGGCATCCTTTATGCAGTCTGCCAGCTACTTGTGCAGTTAACTCCTCTAACTGGGCTAATGAGATTTGGGGGTATTTTCTAAAGCACAGCTTTTGACAGGGAGACCCCATTTTTATTTCAAAGAAGAATGCACAGAGGTCCTAGTTAGAGAAATTCTAATGATGTGGCTGAGTGCTGTAAAACCTGACGATGCAAGAGAGCTTCCAGTGAACTGTGAAAAAAACAAAAGTGGAAAATCAGTTTCGAGTGTTCAGATGGGGTTACTCCGAAGACATCTGCGCTCTTCTGCTTTTTGAAGTCGGACTGAGAGAGAAAGCCCCAGGGCTGGAAAAGGCTTCTGCTTTTTCTTTTTATGTTCTCCCCGGCCCC
>VZRQ01003012.1:465811-496480 GCA_013397975.1 Machaerirhynchus nigripectus | reverse complement strand
GATGGAGGGAGCCGGCGGTGCGGTAAGGGGCGGCGTGTGCCCGTGCGGGTGCGGGGGTAGCGCTCAGCCGGGGGCACTTCTTCCCATTTAGTTTTACTTTTCTTTTTTTGCCGTTTCCTTTTCTCTTTTTTCTTCTGTTTCCTTTTTGTTATCCCTTTTCTTTTCCTTCTTCCCTCTTCCCTTATCCCTTTTCCTCTTCCCTTTTATTGTTTCCCTTTTTCGCTCTTAATTTCTTTTTCCTTTTTTCTTTTTTCTTTTTTTTTTTTTAAATCCTTTTCAGAGTACCATAATGGAAAAAAGCTCGGAGCCCACTTCTGTGCTCATTACTGCTAGATCCCGAGAGACACTAGCTGCACCAGGGAAGCTGCACTGGGACACGCACCTCAGGGCTGGGACCCCCAGACTGCATATCGTGCAATTGGTTTTGCTTGTGTCTCCAAGTTACTTGTGTGCATAACACATCAGCTCTGTTGCTGCACTGACAAGCTCTCTTAATCTAGCCAAGTTCTTGAATTAAACAAGACGTTGTCAGGAAAGTCAGCCTTTGGCTGAGTAGTAGCATCGGGCTTTCAGGGCAGGAGTGGGGTTGAGATTTCACCAAAAGTCTAAAACTGTAGGATATTAAACTACATAAGCATGCTCCTGTGCAACTGAGGTGCTATCTTCATCCTTGCTCCCGGGAACTGGAGCTACATTTCTCAATGGGAACATAAACAGACAGTTGTAAAGAGTTTGAACTTCACACAAACCCACTGAAGTTGCTAACTCCCATATAGATGAGTATTTCCATGTTATAAACAGCAATTACCTGGCTCCCACAGGGTCCAGTTAGTATTTTGTCAGGCAAAGCCACATGTATATGTTATTGAAGTGATTTGGGTGTGTAATAGGCAACTGCAAGTACTATTAGTGTTGTAGCTTCAGTCACATTTTAATTCTGTCTGTGCATAGGGCCATTAACACATAGAGAAAGCCAAATGCAGTATTTGTAATGAAACTGGAGGTTGCACACCCAGTGTTTGAAGCAATTGTAATAGACTGCTGAGAATCATCCAAGCCTTTCTGGTTTAGCTAGTAGAAAGAAGCCTCTTTCTACTCCCAAGTGCTTTTTCATCAGTCATATCCTTAGTTGATGTGTTTCAGCAGATGTTACTAGTTTAACACTGTCAGTGAATCTGTCCTAGCTCTGTTGATTTACACAGACAGAGAGTTGGTTTTGGGGCATGCTTTTGATGGGAGAGAGGTAAGGTCAACCATGTACGAGATCCTGTGCAAATGCTCCCATTCAGTTACAGCCTTGGTTTATTGGGGAGTGTAAGAACATCTTTTGTGGTAGTGGTGATGTTAAAAAAAATTCCAAGAAACTTACATGCTGGTGTTTTCAAAACTCGAAACAACAACAAAAAAAATTAGGACTTCTTAATCCACACAGAAAATTCTTGCACAACTGACCTGTTTGAAAGTGGTTCTCTTGTGCTATTCATGCCTAAGCAGACTGTTTGATTTACTATTTACTGTTTCCAGTTTTCAATTTGATCTCTGTACCATCAAAGTGAGGAGGAAAAGAGCAGTGAGGATCTTAATGGACATGCTAGGGGCTTTTTTTTCAGCAAATCTTTCTTTACTGTTGTCAAGTTGCATAGCTGAAAGACATGGATGTTTTTCAGAGTATTTCCCCTCCCTGCCTCCACACCAACATGGTCCTTTCTATTCTTGCCCATCACACCCGGGAAGTCTGGCAATTGATTTTGCAGCTTTGATATAAGAGATGGTTTACGGTTTGATTCCTGTGGGCTGAAGAGGCAGGCTCTCTGTGGGAGTGCCACGGAGCATCTCTGGAGGCGCTCGTCTCCATGGGTGTGTTCTGAGACAAATTCTGGAAGATTCAATGTTGAGGCAGCACAAGTTGTACACCACACAAGGCCACCAGTGCAAAGTAAGGGTGCTTTGGCCATGGCTGATAAACTGTCTTTGTGCATGCACAATAGCTGATTGCTTGAAACAATCCCTGCTTCATGGAGAGACAGGCTAGCAGACCTGGGAGCTGGAGTGATTTTTCTCAGGCATGTGTTTCTCTGAGGCATGTGTTTATGGCGAACCTTTGCTTGCAAGGGTCTTGAGAGAGAGCAAGAGGCTGGGGTACTGCTGGGTGCTGATTTAGAGATAATTTAGAGGTAGCACAATGTAGTGGCCAGCCCAGGAAAGGGAGGGCAGGGGTAGTGTCTGCAGAGTAAGATTAGGTGGATGGGTCCCCAGGGTACTGGGGAGCCATCTGCCAAGCTGCTGTGCTTCAGCTGAGGCTGGACAAACCTATGAACTGCTGCCAAAACTCAAAGATTGGGGCAGTCAGTCACCATCCAGAGTATCCTGCTCCAGATCAGCTCTGCGTTGCAACTGCTGAGGATCCCCAGGGTGCAGCAGCTGTTAGAGTTGTTTGGTGTGAGTACTGCTGAGCTCACCCAGAAAAGGTGGGAGAAAAGTCCCTGGGCTCCGCAGGGACATGTGCCACCCCCTGTCCTTGAAGGGACATTTCCTTGCAAATGGTCCGTGATGGAGAGCTGGCTTCTGGTGGAGCAGGGATTTCACGATCTGCCTGTCCCACCCAGACCTGCTCTGTGACCTGGATGGTTCACTGCATCCTGGTGGATCGTAAAATTGTGTGTGGATCCTTTCCTCTGGAAGGTTGGCTCAGAAGGGGGATGTGTGAATAGGGAGCGTCTCTGCACAGTCACCATACAGCAAAGTGGGTCTGCAGATAAACAAATTTATGTCTGGTGCAATTTGTGTCTTAAAATTCTGAATATCTTTCTAAATGTATTCATGCCCTCCAAACCCCATGATCACAGAGACTATTTCCACTCCTTATTTTTCTATTTGCAGTGATGTGAAATTGGGGGGCAGTGTGTGTGTGTGTCTGTGTGTGTTAGAAATAATTTTCTTCCATCAGATGAAAAAGCTGTTTTGAGACTCCAAGAGTCTGCCTGACACTTTCATTCTCAATGTAAGTGTTCCACTCCTCTCAGGAGTGACACTAGTTGAAGTATCCTTCTGCCATATGTTTCCAGATACTTTCTCTTGAGTGCAGCTCCTTCTTGCTCTGAGATGTTTCTTCCTGTTTTGCCAGCTCCTGTTCGAGACCACAGACTCCTGTGATGCTAATGCATCCAAACGTTTATTCTCTACATTAGAGAGATGAGCAAGGCAGGTTGTGGACGGTGCTTAAAAGCAGGGTGGGGTGAGAGCTAGTAGCCCTCTGGGTGCGGGCTTGGTTGCTACGGGGTTGAATCAGGAGTCCGAGGAGCTTGGGTATTATCTAGCCCTTGAAGCTTGAATGGCTTCTGAATTGACTGTACTTCCTGGATGCTGTAAGTAAAAAAACCTGTTTGGGCACCGGATCAGGCTGTCCATCAGGGATCAAGCTGTCCATTAGAGCGTGAGCACTGCATTTCCACCTCCACTGAGTACCTCAGCCACCAGTGCCGCACTGTGGGAAGTGCCTGGAGTTTGCTGTGGCTCCCTTTGCTAACTCCACGAAAAGATTTTCAGTGTTGCAACTACTGGGCTAAGCCAAAGGAAACCAGTCTGGAGCTGTCTTCTGAGGGCAGAAACATACTGGTCACTGTCATGCTTGCTGAGAACATCACCTCTTAGCCAGAGCAGTTTCATGCTGCCTGGTGAACGGACTGTCTTGCACAGGACCAGGAGTTGGACTTGATTATCATGATGTGTGCCTTCCAACTCAGCATATTCTATGCTTCTATGACTGAAAAGAGGCCCTCGTCTTGAAACTGTGATGCAGGAGCTTAGGAGCAGTGAGAAAACAACCTAAATGGCACAGATTACATAATACAAGCCTCCCTTCTTGCAGAAGCAATGAATGGGGCTTGCTCTGTCTTCTTGGCGTGAAATGGCACAGTGAAGAGGTGGCTTACCTCCAAAGTGTACTCATTATTTTTTTACAACAGTTTTCAAATGGGAAGTGTCATTTGAGTAATAACTGCATCTCCTGGGTTGAATGAATGCCAAGTGTGATGGCAAGATGCACTTAGGCCTGGGTTATGTCTGCATGTCAGTGCTAACGGAAGAATGCTTGCCAGGGAAGCCCTTTTCTCAAGAGGAAACAAATTCTAGTACCAGCAAGTTCTGGTTGTCATCAGCTGTCTTGTCTGTGGACTTGCTGTGACTTAATGAGGAAAAAAGAAGAGGTATTAACTTCCTCACCAGTGGGACACGAGTGCCAGCTGGCCTGTGTTGTGCTGCTCGTGGGGGATGTAACATCTTTGATGTCTTCTGCCTTCCTGCCACAGCTGAAACCGCGTGTTGGCTTCTGACTGCTCACGGGGCCATAGCTGCCCAAGGCTGCTGCAGTCCTTTAGGTGCATTTTCTTAGCAAGAAAATGGTCTTGCAACAGTGTTTTCAGTCCCCCAGTGCGTGCACATCAGGAAAAATTTGTTGATGTGTTTCCGTGCTTCTGCCTCAGTTGTGCCAGAGATAAGATGGCTCAGATCAAACTTCAGTAAAATTTCTGTTCCAAAAAACTTCTGTTAAATCTAGTTAAGGCTCAGAAAAAAATGCTGAGTTGAAAGCTGTAAAGTTAATTTAAACACGTGATGTGAAATAATCATGCAGAATCAATAAGCTATGTCTAAGAGGTAGATACATGCTCCTTTTTGCATACTCTGTTGCTGTGTTGTAGTTCTACAGTTTGCACTTGCCACAGAGAAAATCCAGGTTTTTACAGTTTTGCAAATGTAAATTCTTCCAGTGGCTCTTGTGTAGAATGGTCTGATGGTTGGGTGTGGGGTGGTTTTTTTGTGTGTTGGTTTACTTTTTTGGGTTTTTTTTACCATTCACTTTAGACACTATCTTAAATTATGTTTATCATATTGATTTGAAAACTGAGGATGAGCTCTCCCCATACCGTGTCCTTCCATCCATAAAAGCAGTGTATATTAAGCTGGACATAAAGAATGTACAGCACATGACAAAGGATGCCGTCTGTAAATTTTCAAGGGACAGCAGATGTTGGCTGGAGTTCTGGAAAGAATTTAGTTGTTTAAAGATACAGAACTAACCTCTGGGAGGCTCATGAGGCATTTGGGCATAGTCAAATTTTAGTTTCCATGGAGTAGAAATCCATGTTGTGCAGACCTGTAGCCTGTCTAAACATTGTTCTGCCATCTGAGATGCCTAAAGACGATGGAAGCACACTACCTGCTGAAGAGAAGCCGTCTGTCAGTTTGCTAAATATACTGGAACAGATTGAACAAAAACAGTAAATGCAAGATGTCTACTACATGCATCACTGAATTCTCTGGATAAAAGATGCTGTCTTTGCACAGTTTGTCTTAAATCACACCCCCGCCCCAATGCTCTTTGACATAACTCGGGAAGAATACTTGCACTGTGGCTTTATAAAAGTTTTGGGTGAAGAACACGGTGGTTCAAGCAGTGACCTAAGGCCTTCTTCTCAGAGGGCTTGTTTTGATTCTTGCACATACCTTAGAAATAATGCATAGACATCCAAAGGTCCATATAGTGTGCATCAAAAATCACTGACTTGGCAAATACAAAATGCTGAGTGACCTTTAATGGTAAAGTGTAATCATACAGACTTTGCATTAATATGCTGTTCACAGCCATGCAGTTACAGCTCAGACAGCGTCAGCCTCTGCATAGTAAAAAGCATTTAATTCTGGGTAACAGCTGACTGCGTCCTAACAACTTCAACCAAACAACAAAGCAAACATTTCTTTAAGGGGAGAAAAACTTAAGTGCAGGTCTAAAACAAGGTGACCAGACTGCAAACAAATTTTACCTGCAACTGCTTGATACTGCTGCTGAGGTATTAATTTGAGTTTTTTTTGTCACTGTTCCCAGGTTTTTTTCTAAGCAGCAACTCTTTCGCTTCATTTCTGATCTGAGCCTCTCTTTAGATACTGAACTTCTGTGAAGTCTGCCTTTGAGCAGGGAGAGCAGCTTTGATAGTATCTGCACCCTTTCTGTTTTGCTCTCTCCAGCCTGACTGCTTCCTGTGAGGCTGCTCATAGTAAACAAATCCTGTAGTGCTGGGAATAATGGCATAGGAAGCCTGCAGTGCCCTGGTGCCTTTTTGTGAATCCCTGGGGTAGGCTGTGGGGTGTGTTTTGTTGAGGACTCAAAAGGAGCTGGCTGGATGGTACCAAGCTTGAGGTCTGTCCAGTCCAGGGCCATGCCAAAGCCTGGTGAGCAGGTAATAGTGACTCACTGCACTGGTTTGGATTCAAGGTTGCTTTAGCCCAGGAGTATGTGTGTGGTCATGAAGGTCAGCAGATGCCCAGGAAGAGTTCAGCTTAGAGATTCATGAGAGGGATGTGATTTCTATATTGTTGGAGATTTGCGTCCCTTGAGCTTGTTCACCCTCCTCATCAGGTCCCTCAATATTCTGGTTTCTGTGACATTGCTTTGCAAGGAGGTTGGCAGTTTTGACTTAGAAACTGTATGAGGAACCATGTCCTCTTTGGTGTGGTGCTGACTCCCAGTACCTTCTTTTGTTGTCTTCTGGCTGTTGCATTAAAAAAAAAAGGTGCTGAATCACTGATTGTTCTTTATCTTTTCCAGACCCCTTATCACTGCAAGCACCTCTGCCAATCTCTCTTGCCTCCTTCTTGCAGCTAAAAAGTCTTACATGACTTTTGTTATCCCTTGCTAAAATCTAGACTTCTCTGCTGGAAAACAGCTATAGGCAGTGCTCTCACACAAGGCCTTTCTTTCCTCCCCACCTCTGGCTTTCTATACATCTCCCTGCAACTCCTGATAGTTAGGAATTAGTTTAAAACCCAGGCTGAGATTTCCTCTCTTTCAAAACCTTGGCTAGCATTAGGTTTTAGCAGCTCCAGCTGAGATTTAGCCAAGCAAGGCTCCTGTTCTTTTGAATTTTAATCTATTTTACTAATGCTTTAATTCAAGAATTGCAAACGTGTATGAGTGTGGGAAGGTGTGAGGAGAACACAAAGAGGATGTATGAGGTCACGTGGAATTAAATGCTACAACCCTTGCTAGTGGTCTTACTGTGGGCACCTGCACTCTCCCTGTGATGCTGGTGCACCAGGTTTCACCACTTAGCAAGTTTATTTTAATGCCAGCTTTCTGCATTTAATCCTATTACTTAGGAAAAGTGATTTAAGACAAGCTTAACAGGCATAGTCTTTTCAGAACAATTGGTATGATCTGTCAAAAGCAGTGAAGCTTGCTAAGCTGACGGCCACGCAGGGATGATGTGACAGCAGAGGCAGAACTCTCAGTGCAGGATTCTGTAAAGACTTGTCCATGACATTGCAACTTGCTGGAGAAGGTTTTAAAAGCTGCAGGAACCTTCTATCCAGCATTCCTGCTGAGAGCATAAACTAACTGTATCAGGGTATATAATAGGCTGCTGACAGGCAATTGGGTTTTTTGCTGCTAGAGATGCTGGTGAAGCAGTGAGAATGGAACAAGCACAGCCTGGGATTAGAAATGGTCCAGGTGTGGCTGTGAAGTTCTCCATAGTAGACTGTGATTTACAGGCATTCTTCAAGGCTTTTCTCTGCTTTCTTGCAATAGTGCAGTGTTTCCCCAGTAGCCTCAATGGAACCCTCAAAAGGCGCTGCCAGCCTGGGGGCTGTTGCCTGCTGTGCACATGCAAAAAAGCATGTAAAAGTGAGACTTAGCTGCGGAGACATGCCTGAGGATGCTTTGACCTTTCTGTCCCAGCTAACATTCTTTGTGAGTGGTCCTTAGGTCCCTTCCTGCTGATGTTTCCCCTTAGCATGAGTGGTCTCTTGCTGTCCAAAATTTTAGCTGACTCTTGCTCCCTGAAGACTCATGCTTGAGCACCCATCCCGTTCTGCTTTTTCTCAAGCACTCTTTTCCCAGGTCTCCTGCAAGGAGTCAGTCTGTCTTAACAGCATCTGTCCTCTCAGGAAGTCTGAAAAACTCCAGACTGAAATGTGCCATTTAATTATCTGCTCCTTTGAATACTTCCTCCTTATTAGACGTTTTCAAAGAAAACGTATGACCTTAAGTGTGAATGCGTCAGAAGGCATGGGTTCACACTGGTTCTTTGTGCTCAGACATTCCTTGTCACAGCAGCTGTGGACAGTGTTATCCCATTCCACTGAGAGGGAGCCCAGCTCTCCTGTCAGCTCACCTGAAAATAGTGATGAGATAGCAAGAGTTTGATACTCTTCAGTTAAAGCTCTCTTACATGTAGGTATGAAAAGAAAAAAAAAAAAAGGCCCCAAGACTAAAACAGTTTTTCCCAAAAAAAGGTTCCAACCAGAACCTCAGTGAAAGTCAAAAGAGGATGCTTTGATGCTTTTCTTCTGTGGAGAAAGGAGAAGCATTTTCTTCAGCTTTTCATGACTCACTATACCTATCTAAAAACCACTGGGATTTTTGGGGGGCAGTTTGAGGGGAGCTTGTGAGTTGAAACGAAATTCATCCAGGGAGAGAAACGGCTTCAGGAAAGGCAGCACCCAGCTCTCATCAGAAGCCTGCCTAAAGACACCTCTCAAGGGTGAATTGTGGGCACAGTTTCTCCTTGCAGATACTGACCCGCTGCTCCATTCGCACATCCAGACAGCAGAGCAGAGGCGCAGTGTGTGTGCTTCGTGCTGGGCTGACTTATCTGTCCTTGGCAGCTCCTGCTGGAGTAGTAGGAACCCTGTGGTCTTAGCATCCTGCTGCTGTTCAGTTCAGTGCTGAGACACGGATTCAGCAGCTTCACTTCCTGTGCTGGCCTGAAACCACCATGAGCACCACAGGCTTATCCCAAACAATCTCTGCTCCCTAAGCATGAAACAGAAGGCAGCAAAGTGGGACCTCTGTTGACCCGTGCCAATGCCTTGTGTGAGGTCAATAGAAACCAGTCCAGTGTGTTGGCAGGAGGTCTGAGGGGTGAGGACTGCCAACTCCAAACTAATGCAGCCTCATAAATGTTATCTAAAATTCACTGAGATGCAAAGGCAGCCTTCCTAACTCCTGACCAAGAGCTATGACCTAGAGAAGTAGGCTTGATCAAACATGTTCAAACAGGCAGAAGGCACTGCAAGAGTGATGCACAAATGGGTAGGAGCTTGCTGCCTCTCTGCCGAGAGCATCACTGGACTGAAAAATAGTATGTATATGGCTCATAAGAAATGTATGTACAGCTGGGCTGATTTAAGGGGATTGGTGCTCTAAGTGTCACCCTCTCCAGCAGTGACAAGGACAAGATGCATCAAAGGTGGTGTTTAAAGCCCTCTGAGGGAAGCAATTATGAAATGAGCTGACCTGGATGCAGATTTCTTTGCCCTTGAGCTGAGAGAGAAGGCTTAAGCAGGAATTTTATATCCCTTTCAATTTTGCTTGTATTTAATCTTTTCTAATGCAGCTTGAAAGCAGCACAAATGTTTGTCCAGCCCATTTCTGGGCTCCTGGTTTTGGGGCATGTTGACTTCTGCAAGGCTTGGGTGAGTGGTAGATCGAAAGAAGGAAAGGAGAGCACATGTGGTCTCTTGATTTGGACACTGGTAAAGCCATAGTCTTAAAAACTAGCTCTGACCTCAGAGCATCCTCATTCTTTCCTGCTCTTGCATTCTTTTTTAATATTTCTTGTTTGGATGAAATACGACAACCTTACCCTTAAGCCTGGATCTGGACTTTCTTTACACATCCTTTTAGTGCTCTGACGACCTAAATAGATGTTAAGTACAGCTGTTCCCATACATAAGCCAGTCAGTATCTGTAATTCTCATCAGCAGTGCTGAGCACTTCAGAAAATCAAGTTACCCCTTTCAGATGCAAAGACTAAGGTCTTACAGCCTCTGTTTAGGCACCTAACTCTGATAAATGATGCCCTATACACTGAAACCCCATTAATTTAACAATTTATTTGTGCCTCTTATTGGATGATGCAGAGGGTGCTGTGAACTGGAGTCTTCTTCATTGCTTCACAATAAGGTACAGGCAAGTGGAGATCCTTGGAACATGTGTTTGCTGGCAGGAATGCTCAGTGCAGCAGATGTCTGTGAAATCTCAAAGAGCAAGGCTTGAGGGGTGGAGAAGCTGTGTCCCAGAGGGGTATAGATCAGAAATTCCTAACTGCTCAGGAACTGGACTGTTCTGTTAATTTTATTTTCCATTTCATTTATCTGTCACTGGGATTTGGCACCAGCTAGTTGTTAGCCGTCCCATCCCTTCACATCCATCTGAGTAGGCTGAATTTTTGTCTGGCTCTGTAAGCTACTCCTGTCTAAGCTGTTGCAGACAAAGAGCCTTCTCCTGTGTTCTCTGGCTCCAGCTATTCCTTTTCTAACCCTTCCTGCCTCCTTGCCAGTGAATGAATGAAGCGCTGTAAAGGCAGACGTGGAGATTTCTTCCAAGCTCATTTGGTCATGGTTATGATAGTCATCTTTGTGCTAGAGAGCCCTTTATCTGTTCCATCGCATTTTTCCTAAAGGATTTGGTAGGCTGGTGTTAGCACATCCATCAAAGTACTGGAAGCCCTAGTGCTGAGTAGTTGGACTAGTGAATGGTAAATAAATCCGTCCAAGACCCCTGTGTAAGATCTGCTGTCTACTTAGGGCAGAATGGTATTGGACTAAACCTTGCAGAACTGGCACAGTGCAGAAAGGTAGGAGAAGAAATGGGTGTAAAAGACCAAGAAAACCTGGAGCAAAACCTTTCTGGGACATGGGGCAAGATAGCTATTTGTCAATATGCTGTTGGGAGAAAATGTAATTGTTGGACAGATGGCCTAGGAGGAATGCATGGATTTGTGATTCCATCCATCTCTGATTAAAGAGCCGTGACTATGTGTTCCTGTGAATTATGTGTCCCTTGTACTTTGAATTTCTGTTTGTAGCTGATTCTTATCCTAAGGTATTTGATAGAAATGCATAAAAGTTATTGTTGTCCTGGGGGGCAGAATGTTCCATTTGACTTTTTTTTTTAAGAGTGTTTTTGTAAGCTAATGCTTTCACCAATGTGAACCATGCCATGACTTGCTATGCCACACTAATTGACTACCTCATATGAATATAAAGTTTACTGAAGAATTTATAGAGTTAGTGAGTTATTTTATCTGTCATTTCAAACAGAAGAATTACGGGCTCCATCTTGCCCAGCTGGGAAGAAACTTAATGCTGACTCTAGATAGTTTTTGCACTACAGTTTATTGCTGGTGTGCACTTTATCTTAGAGATTTGTTTTGTCCCTACCTGTTCAGAACAGTATTTTGCTCTTAGTCCTGTAGCCTTTCTCTCTTCTGAGAAACTGGATCTTTACTCTGTCGAACTGTTTCTTACAAGAAGGGAGCAGTGGGGAGGTGCTGGTGGCACCAGGCCTGGATAGAATGGGTTGCTCAATCCATCTGTTCATCCACCCCTCCGGGTGTTCCCCTGATAACTGGGCTCACCACCCTGTGCCCACTCCCTGCCTCCTGGCCAGATAAGCAGGTTTGACTTGTGTGGTATGGTTGTAAAACCAAGCTGGGCTCTTATCCTGACCTAGACAGTGGTGGTCATGCATGGGCTGCCCAACAGGGACCCTTGGACAGTACTCCTACATGTTTACATGCCTTATCCTTCTTCCCTTTTTTGGTCATCCCTGTTTAGTCCTTGCTCCTCGCTTTCTCTACCCTACTGTTTCCACAGAAACAGCCTGCCCCATTTATGGTTTTCCAATGGGTCCCAATTTTATAACATACATCATACTCAAATTTGCTGTTTCTGATACTATTCCCTTGATATTTTTAACCCTAACTGGTATTATTGAGATAGCTGGCCAGTGCTGCTGGCCTTTTCAGTGGGTAAGCTGGCAAAAGAAGTGAGTGGTTGAGTGCTCTAACATCTCTGCGTAATACTGCAATGCTTGAGTTCAGGGACAGAGAGGTGAGCTCTTCAAAGGTGCTCTGAGTTGGCCCATGTCTACTCTGGATGATCTTGGTGGTGACAGAGTGAAATGAATACTTTAAAAATGCTACCTGACAATGCACTTGAAGTGATTTCTTATTCCTTCTGCTGTTTTTTTTACTAAAAGGTAGATAAGCTTTGTTTATTTTGACTCTACAGGCAGAAGCACTTGTGCGGGATAATGACGTATCGGCTCATGCCCAGAATGTTGCCAAGGCCAAATATGAATTTTTGTTTGGCTTGGAAGAGGAGAAGCCTTCAGGAATGGGTAAGTTTATTACTTTCCTTTTATTACTATTTATTACTACTGTGTGCAAAGAAAAAAAATCTCTTAAGCCGCTCAGGAAAGTTTTGCAGAAGCTGCCTGGTCCCTTAATGACCCCAAGAGGGCTTGCTCACTGTGCTACGCTGAAAGGATCCTGCTGGTTTGGCCCCAGAAAATGACAGTGGTCCCCTGTCTTATACCCCCACCTTTCTTTCTGATTCATGTGGGCCACCATCATGTGACAGCAGGGACTTATGTGCTGGAGACACACTGGTGGAGGGAGTCCCTGCACTTCTCTGCAGTGGAGTTGTTTCGGCCATGAGTTCTGCAATTGCACATGCTGAGACACGGCCATTTCTGTCTGGAGGTCCTTCCAGAAATGCCCTTCGTGGTCTGCACGCTGCTCTTTCTACAGCTACAGGTAGGTAAGATTTTAATTTAGATACTTGAGGTGGTACCCGA
Source organism: Machaerirhynchus nigripectus (assembly GCA_013397975.1). Taxonomy (NCBI): domain Eukaryota; kingdom Metazoa; phylum Chordata; class Aves; order Passeriformes; family Dicruridae; genus Machaerirhynchus; species Machaerirhynchus nigripectus. The sequence goes on along the minus strand of VZRQ01003012.1, from coordinate 483,840 downwards.
ACTGCTCTGCCCTCTGTAGTCAGTAATTCAAGAAGTCCAGGTGCAGTATCTAATGTTATGCCTAAGGATCTGTCTTGTTCCTGTTGTCTTCTTGTAAATACAGGGCATTTTCTACCTTTTCAGAGCCCAATCTTAGAAGAAAATAAATGTAGTTATTGTACCTATTCCTCTTTCCTCATCAAAATTATCAACAAGCCCTGTCCTCTTTGCAAAAGCATTTCCTCAGGCTGTTCTCTTTGTACCTTGATCCTTTCTAATTGCAAACTTTCTGGAATGTCACTTAATTAAAGAAGACTCCCTTCTTGCCAGAAAAGGGCAGCACTTTGTTCAGAAACAAACTGTGTAGGCTCCTCTACTTAAGTAAGCAAAGGAAAAATAATAATAATAACAACAACAATAATAATAATAATAAAGTAATAAAAAAGCAGAACTGGAGTTTGGAAAGTGAGTAAACCCATTTCTTCCTGGATTTTATAAAGTTTGGTCTTCTACTTGGGAAATCCTAATTGCAAAGTGGAAAAAATCTGAATTTCCGCAAAGGGAAAAAAAAAACCCAAAAAACAAAACCAAAAGGTCCTCATTTAGGAATTTTAAAAACTTTTCCAAATTGCCACAAAATGTGTATCAGATTATTACATGAATCATGATGACCTCATTTCTTGCTTAGAAAGACACAATGCGAGAGCACTGTCAGCAGGCATTGGTACAAATCCAGAGATTGGTATTAAATAAAGGATGCTGTGTCTATTAAATCCAAGTGAATCTATTGTTATTACCAGCCAAAACAATTATCAAATGTGACGGGTATTCTGAGCTAAGTACTGAGCCCTAAAATAAAGGGTGGCAAAGGTTAAGCCAGATATATTGACCTATGTGCCTCATTCTCTCTATTTTTCCTGTGCTGCTTCTTGCCTTGTTGCTGGATCTCCTTCTTGCCTTGTTTCAGGATCTCCTCCTGTTCCTTTATTAATGAGAAACTACCATTAGGGGCTAACTATTACCAAAATGGGAGTGATTTCAAGGGACCCTCACAGATGGGTTTGTGAATATTTAACAGTGGTTAACATACAACATTTGTGAATTGTACCCAAAAACTGGGTGACATTGTGCCTATCCAGACTGGCCTCATGCTGTCACAGATAAATGCATCCTCCTCCTCCTCCTCCAGGTTGTTTGACCACTGTGGATAAATGAGAGTGGTTCTGCCCCTTCTAGTTTTCTCTTCAAGTGAGCAAGTTTTAACTGCTTATTAACTGGAGATGAATGAGGACAGGGTGACTGAGGGGTAGTAGTACAAACCCAGGGCTTCGTGCACCTAATTCTGGCTTTTTTGATTTGATACATGTCCAATATGCTTGAATTTGCTTTTGATATGCTTTTGATTTGATACATGTCAAAAGCCTATGTCATGACATATGCTTCTGGGGGAAGCAGCTATGCTTGAAAGTCTCTCTGTCCTTCTCTGTGTTAGATGGGAAGGGAGAAATCACCACCAAAAATCCAAATAAACATGCTACTTTCTGAAGTTTCCTTTAAAAGAAAGAAGACATGTTTTTTAGGGGTCAAAGTATGAAATATTTCAAGCAGATGAGTGACGGGGCAGGGCCAGGAGAAATGCTGGTACTTAAACTTGATCAAGAGAACAACTTTTCACTGTGGGCAGTTAGGCTGAACTTTAATTTAAAAGCAGCTGACCCGTGCCGTAGCTGGCCACAGAAACAGAACAAAGCATGTAAGCTGCTAAATGGCTTAATTACTACTGCCTTCTGGTTTATCCTTTCCCTTTTGGGCACAGCCATGCTACTGCAGCCCCGGTGATGCTGCAGAGGGTATACATGTCTTGATTGAGTACACTTGCTTCAGACAAGCCAATTCACAAAGGAGGAACAACAGTCGGGGGCCACCGTGGCAAACACTTGTGTTTACGCCGGTGGGAGATGGCAGCCTTTGGTAATAAGCTCCCGTGCTGATTTTTACTTTCCAGGTTGAAGCTGCTGGGCATTTTCAGATGAGAAGGGGGAAAATAAAAAGTTCGATGGCTTTAGAAGGGGTGTTTCATCAATGATACTCAAATGCTAATAAAGCTGTCACATGTAAGACATTTTCTCTCCTTTGCTGTCTTCAGTCTGGTTTTATCTGGGATATTTGTGATCACTGATGCCCTAATGTGCTCCTGTCTTTAATGCATGATGCCTCTTGTCTGGCTCCTCTCCTCTCCTCTCCTCTCTTGTCCATTGCCCATCCTCCTGCCCTGGATGAGCAGAAGCAGTCCAAGCCCCCGGGACCCTCCTGTTGTGGGAGGGTTCAATACCACACATGTCCCTGCAGACCCGTCCCACTGTGGGAGAGGGGAGGATGCACCACATGTGTCCACGTGCCCCTGCACAGCCTAGCCACCTTCCTTGGCAAAACCCCAGCCTTCTGCCTTCCAGCAAAAGAAAATGTTTTTTAGAAACTGAATTTAGCTGGGTTGAACAAGACCTCTTCTCAGACTCGCTCAAAGAGCGCTTGTTATATGTGGAAACATACATTCCTCCTCTGGAAACAGCCGTGGAAACAGTGATCCCTATTGAGCAGACTTTTCTTTAGGCTTGGCTGTGCTACTGGCCTGATTTTTATGACTTTGCTGTTAATACATTTAAATACCAAAAAGAAAAAAAAAGTCGCAGCCACATTACTTAGTCTTAAAAGTGCTTCCTTGGGGAAAAAAGTGGGGAATACTACAAAATAATTCCTAAAGTAAACACAAAGGCCAAATACCCCATAATTCCTGTTATATGAGAATATAAATCCAAGACTGTTGTTAGGAAGCAAATAGCTTCTTAAGATTAATAAACAGTCTTTTCTCTGATGCTTCTGAGAGGAGAAAGCTTTCATCCCTCCTGTGTACTAGAGGTTTAATCTCATCCTTCACAAAAAGGCCCTGTACAAATACTGCCTGTGTTGCTATGCAAATCTGGTCTTTCCCAACAGCTGCTGGAAGAAGCTTGGTTTTGAATTCCTGGTGAAACAAATAGCTTTTTGGAAAGCCTGTCACTTGCTGTTTTGTGTTCAGTGAGGTGTCATGAGGCAACTGAGCTCATTTAACAGCTTGCTTCTGCCAAAAGAGATGGTCCCAGACACACACTGCCACGAATTGTCTCATGCTAGTTCTTGTGCTCATCTGTGTGCTTAGCAAGCTCAAGCCAGCAAAAACTGAGTAACAAAACCCCCCAAAACAATGCCAAAAGAACAATTCTAAAAAAAGGCTTATTTTCTCCTCGCAGTGTGTGCTGAATCACCTTTGCAAGGGGTCAAACAATGCCAGATCTGACACATGAAAGAAAATCAAACACATACTTTGACCTATGCAACATACCCATTCCTGAACCTCAATCATAGAAATGATTGCTTTTGCTTTAGAATTTCTAGAATTTGTTTCAAGAGCAAAGAAAGAACACAATGGCTGCTGTTCTGTAAAAGTAAAGCCTTTTCAGGGTCCTGTGCTGCGGATACAAACAGCTTTAAGAAAACTATCCCAGTATCTTTGTGTAAAGTGAGCGTCACTGACATACCAGGTTGTCCTTCATTTCCCTTGCTTGTTTGCTCTGTTACTTCAAGGCACGCATGTCCAGCTCTGCTGCATCCTCCTCGCATTGCATGGAAGTGGCACCTTCCTCGCATTTCATGGAAGTGGCACCTTCCTGATCCTCACTGTGTGAGCTGCCCTTAGACCAAAGGCACTCATTACAGTGTTCTCATGATAGCATGGACTGCTGATTGTAGTCTTGCCCAGTGCTCCAACCCCATTGCTTTCCATTTTGAGGCACCACCCTTTGCCATGTTTTCATCTCTTGCTCTTTCCATCTCCAGGCAATCCTGAAAGTCTCAGCTCCCTGGTCTGATATCTTCCTCTGCAGTTATGCTTTCCGTAAAAGGTGCAAAACTGCATTTTTTGAGGGTTGGAGGACTGCCTGATTTTCACATTAATTTTGCTTAATTACAGTGAAGAATTGGCACATCAGATGTCCTGCAACGTTTACCAGGAACACACACAAGGCTGGGATACACAAAGTTCAGGGCTTTCCCCTCTCCCCTCTCCCCCGTAATTAAAATTCCGTCATCCTGTTATGCATAATTTATCAGCTTGTTGTTGCTATTGTTGTTCTAGAGTCCCACTGCTTTTTCTGACACACAAAAGGCCTTCAGGAGTTTTTAAATTGTAGTGTGTAATCAATAGTCTTTTCTTAAATATCTCTGATGTTTGGCATTGCTGATTGGCAGTGTGCAAAAAGAAGGTTAACTCTTAAAATTTAAGTCTCCCGAGGTACTGTATTAGAAGTCACTTTTCCAGTTGAGTTTGTGCACCGTGAGAAAGTGATTACCTCTTTGGCAACATCATGTTCACTGGCCATGCTGAGTGGTATCTTTCACTCCAGCATGGAATAAACCAGATCATTTTGGATGCTCTGAAGAGCAGCAAACTCTTACAGCACTGTCAGAAGAGAATAAATGCTGGTGCAGGAGGACAGGTTCCACTGTGCTCTGCATCTTGGCTGTGTGAGGTGGAGCTGCCTTGCTATCTCCCTTGAATTTCTCAGTCCCGATTCCTGGGGCTGGGAGGAGCAGAGGCATGCTCTGGAGCTGTCAGGGGTGGTGTGATGAATATCTGGGTTTCCAGTCCAGGGGAGAGGAAAACTAAAGGGGGCACAAGGCATTACGCTAAGTTCCTTGCTCTGCAGGAGGAAACTGTATGTCTTGTGACCTGCACTTGAAAGCTGGATAGTTCAAGTTATCATAACCTACAGCTGTAGGGAGGAGATTACCACATCCTCGACTTGCTAAACAGCAGAGTTGTTTGAAGGCCAAGGGTTTAGTACAAATAATTGTTAAAACATGGGCTGTTTGTTTATTGCTTTTTAAAGACACAGAATTAAGCACTCAGAAGTTAGGAAATGCCAGAGTTAAGGCAGTAATTGCCTCCCTAGTGTGGGCTGTTGGCTGAAGCTGAGAGCCATGCTGACGTGAGCACACAAATATTTGGGGACCTGGTGATGCTGGCAGTCCGTCAGTGTCTGGCCACATCAGATGCTCTGAGCACACGTGGCACAGGCTGAATTCAGCTGAAGCTGGCAGGATTCAGCAACACTTTCCTGGAGGCAGTCAGGCCATCCCCTTCCACCAGGCAGACAGAAAATGGGGCATCCAGATCAGTGGGCACAACCAGAGAGGCTCAGCCATCTGACTTGGCTGGCTGTAGGCAGGTACAGTGGGGCACAGCTGCATTTTTACCTGTCACCACGGCCTCCTCTCCTCTCCTCTCAGCTTCAGCCCCATCATCTGGTGAGATCTGCAGCACACCAACACAAACCCTCTCTTCTGCTGTAGCTTTGCTTAATTTCTGAAGCTTTCTGAAGGAAATGATGCATGTTAACTTGCTGTTGATAATGCGCATGGAGAAGGCATTTAAATAAAATTATGTGGGTAGATGCAGTTCTGGCCTGGTATTGCACTGAAAAAGTGTAACACAGAGTACAGCACGTATTTTTCCTGTTCACAGTTCACTGCTTTAACAAGTACCTTCTGCCTTAGATCCCTGCGTTGTTTATTTAACTCTGTCCAGCTTCCTGGGGAAGGGAGTCTCATTCGCTGTGAGAGCCTGCTGAAAAGTTACTATGCAATGTCCAGCTGCACCTTTAGCAACAAATTACTTGGAGACTGGGAGACACACTTGTCCCTCTGTGTCCTATTTCTGTTTTAGCTGCACGCGTAACTTGATATCCATCTCCTAGGGTGCTTTGAGAACTGCCTACTCTTAGCTTGGTTAATTGGTCCCAAACCCTGAAATGCAGCAAAGGACATCCTTTGCTGCAGGTGTGCCTAGTTTTTGGATCTACAAAAATCTAGAGTTTCTGAGATCTGTGCTTAGGAATGAGGGATTTTTTAAGCCATTTTTGCTTGCTCAAAGCAACTTTCCAAGGGTTTTGAGAGGATTCTGTAAAAATACGGTATTTTAAATATATAACATTAATTACAAGTGAATTAAGAGTGGCTGTAAAGTCTTTGTAGATGCTGAAACTGTTAAAGCAGCTGTGAGTTTTCACCACTTCAGAAGTTTGTTCTTCAGGTGAAGGCTCTTATGGAGCTTTTAAAGTAATTCTTGCTAATCACTGTGTGTGTCTACTCGTAGAAGATCACCTGTTAGCTGCTTCCTTTCTACATCACAGCAGCAGAAAACCAGAAAATTTCAGATTCTTTTTTGGATCTTTGGTTTACCTTCTGGGTTTAAGACTTTTCCAAACATAAGTCTTAAACCAAAACTTGAGATTCTCACAGCCATATCATTCCAGAGTGTGGGACTTTAAAGAAGAAAAGTGCATTAAATATTCTAAGACCCACTTGCACTTTTATGTCAGGGTAAGGAGTCCAGATACTCCCTTTGTATTCCCTCCTGTTCCTGCTCATGCTAGCATCTGTTCCACTCTACCATTTTGCTTTCCAGGGTAATGACTCTTGGGACTGAGCTATCTCACTGACCATCTGTGGCCCATACAGCAATTTGTAGTGGATAATCCCTCACTCTAAATCCTCTCAGCACGTGCTGCATGTTAGTTTTGGACTTTGTCCTGTTTTGAGCTTGCTGTAGGCCTGTGAGTGACTGCGGCAAGGTGCCATCCTTCTTGCAACCAGGGGAAAGGTACAGGGCTCTTTGGAGGACACTTAGTGCAGTTGGGGTTATGCAAGTGGTCCAAAACCCTGTTTACCACTGGGTATTAGTTAAAAATCTGTGGGGAAAAGTATGCAGCCAAATCACAGCATTGCTTGCATAAAGCTTTCCATCAGGAATAGGGTTATCTTGCGCAGTTGTAAAAAAAATCCACACAAACATTCAAAGAGGCACAAAATGACCTTGTATTCTACATGCTTTCTAAATAGTCATTGCTTTCTAAATGCACAGGATTTACAGTCTTACCCTAGCAGCTCTTCTCACTCTGTTTTCCAAACCCATGACAACTCCGGCATCACATCACTACCAAGACTCCAATGCAGGAACTTGGCTAGCAGAGAGATTCGTGACAGATTTTCCTAGCATGGGCATGGCTGTCCTGTGGCGGACTGAAGGGTCATCTAGGACAACCTTTGGTAGCCCCAAACCCCCAGAATTTAGGGAACTATGAAGAGCAGTGGTGAGCAGTACCTTTTTGAAAATCTCTTCCAGTGTGCAGCAAGCTGTGGGTGTACGATTTCCTGAGCACCACACTACCCTTGGATGCTTGCAGGGGTATTATTTTTGGCCCTGAACCAATTACTTTAATTTCTGGGTAACTGTGAGCCACTGGCTGTCACACCACTGTCTGGCTGTTCAAGCAGGGTGACTGCAAAGAGCATGCTGCCTGTGCATGCTGTTGGGCTCTGTGCCAAACCTCCCAGTGACCACAGCAGGAACTCCCTCTGGTTGTCTGTTTTTGGGGTGAGGGATCTCAGCCAACACAGTCAGTTTTTCTGTGTGGGCCCTGCTAAGGTTCTGTTCCCCTCTACCTTCCCTGCGTGTTTGCTAAGGTACAGAGGCATTTCACCAGGACTTACTTCTAGGCAACTCTCCCTAGCCTCTTCCCTCTGCCTCCCTCTTGCTTTCACTCAGCTTCCCCATTTCTACCAACTTGTTGTTTTTACATAATGCCACTGTAACTTTAGACAGGATGAAAACCTGGCTCCACTTCTCCTTTTTGGAGCAAGCAAACTGTCCGAAAGCCTGGAGTGTCTGCAAGCTGCAGAAAACCCTGCACCCAGTCTGGTGTGGATGTTTGCAGTCCAGTTACAAAAGCCCCGTGTTTGCATTATGTTAATCCCCTGGCTTTGGCTGTGCTGGCCAGGCAGGACCTATCACAGCATGGAGAATGACATCATTTGGAAAAAGGGCTGCTGCACAAGGCTGCCAGAGACTGTGCAGCATCCCTCCCCTTTCATAGGGGACGGCCGCTCCATCTCAGCAGAAGCAGGCTGTTTTATCAATTTGAATAGTTTTAGTGACCGTAGAAGTTTTAACACGATGCAGTGCAGGACAGGGAGATATGTGTAACCCTCCTCTCTGGCAGGCTGCAGTAGTGATATAATACCATAAATCCTGTGATTTTTTTCATTAAGCTCTGTCACCTAGAGATTTGTTTCATCTTAATGCATGCATTGTTTTTTACTTGCCCTAATTTGCCTTTTACAAATAGTGGCAAGAAATACCAGGAAAGCGTAACTGATACGATGCATGCAAGCTCACCCACGTGCTACTTGTGATCGGCGCAAGGAGCTGCGGAGAAATAAAATGCAGGATGACTGGGTTGCTTAGTGAACGCTTCCAGCTCACTAATGCTGAAATGCCATAAAGCATCGTGCGTTCCGAAACCAGCACATGACTCTGAGCATCGCCATTCTGCCCGATTCTCCCCTTACGGACGCAGTTTCAAAAACGGCAGCTAAGCACAGACGTATCCCTGGCATGCTGTCAGGCAGCCTTGCTGGAGGAAATTTTTTTTCCCCCTGCAAGCTGCCAAGGTGGACTCCTTAGCTCCTGCGATAGACTGAATGAGACTGCAGTTCCCCCATCAGTTTCATAATACTCAGAAAGCATCCATTTACATCATTGTGTGCAGTGCAGGGCAGCAGCTGCCAGGAAATTTGAAACTATTTTGATTCCAGTTGACTAGAAAAGCAGCAATTGAATTAGCTGGTATCGCTATAGATAAACTGATGATCTGTGCATTTTATTTCTTTGACCAATGGGTAACTGCTGGAGCTACAGTAACCTCTGTGAGTAAGGAGACTGTTCAAGCAAATATGTCTAATTTCTCGAGCTAGATAATATATATATATATATACTGTGTAGAGAAAGACACTCACACCATTCTTTTGTAAAATGTACCTGTAAACAAAATGTCTGTCTATGCTTTTAACTTGTGTTTTGCTTCCTAGAATTTCCTTTTATTATGCTGTAGACAAGCTTGCTTGACATGGAATGGTTATTTACCTATGAAATATCATATCTATGCCTGATTTAAGTAATTAATTCTTTCAACGTCTAGTCATCAGAAAGGCTGCCAAATGCTGTTAGGTTATATTTGCCCAGTCTCAGTTTTCTAGTCACTCACCCCCTTTCTATTTTAGCTTTTTCCTTATCCATTTCTTTCTTTTCTTTCTTTTTTTTTTTTAATTGTTGAAAGAAGCCACCTTCAATGCAAAGTAGAAATTTGTGTTACCTGAAAGTGTGTGTCCTTTCTTTGTTTGTTTGGTGATGGGTATTTTTTTTCCCTGCGCATCTTCAGTGCAGTCCTTAAATTTTGTTGTTGTCTTTCTAGCCTTGTTTGTAATGCAGTCATATTGGGGGATGGGGTTGGACAGGATATGCCAGTAGCTGCAGCAAGACATGATGCTGTGGTGGTGGATGGGAATAAGGGAGGAGTTTCCCTTAAAGAGCTCAAGCTCCTCTAAGCTCTTGTACCTGAAATAGCTCTCTGAGCAAAGGGAAAGGCTTTGCAGTTTTGGGGGGGGGGGGGGGATTGGCTGTGGTTTACCTCATGAAATAGAGACCTTGGCAGTCATGTGCATGGTGGTACCTAACGTAATAGCAACAGAACACTGCTTTGATGCCATATATGAATTTTTTTTTAATCAGAGAATTAGGCAATATTCCTAATTGGAATAGAAGAGAAGAATCCCACTGACTAATGCTTGCATACGGCGGCAGCAACAGCAGTGGTCCGTCCAAAGCAGGGCTGCTGACATATCACTGTAGAAAAGACCTTACATTTCTACTGTGATAGTGCTACTCTCTTGCCCAGATGGATCACAGCTTGCAGGTGTGGCAGAGGGGACTACCTGTAACCACCCTCCCTCCCCTTGGACACCTGTGTGCCTGCATGTGCAGGTGTGCGCTCTGTACGTGTACCTCCTCTGGAGCCTGACGGGCTTGCCAGAGGGTAAAGTTTGCTTGGGATGAAGTTCAGGAGGAGAAGTAAATCAGAAACTCGCTCAGGATTTCTTTCTGCCGTCAGCAGTGTCTGTCGGTGGCAGATGGGGACGGGCAGCAGTGCATTTAGCATTCACCACGAGAAATAAGGCCCCTTCTGTTTCCCTCGTGCTGGTTCAGAAGCTAAGATAGCAATTAGCAGAGACGAGCCTGGCCCCTTGGCAGGGTCTGTGTGTGGTGCCTTGTTAGGGCTTGGCCTCCAGAGCACATTGGCTGCCTCCCAGCCCCACAGGAGGCTGGGGGCCAACGCTCCGGGCTTCTGTCCAACAAGGCGGGATGTGAGTGAGGCACGGTGGTCCCAGCTCTTGTATTGCCTTCAGGCAATACTCTGTATTGCCTACAGGCAGGGCAGCCAGAGAATGTGGCCCAGGCAGTGGCCTGGCCAAGCGCTGTCCCACAGTGCTGAGGGCATACACTGAATGTTGCTGTGGGTGGATGTGTCCACCAAGAAGGGTTTATGTTAGCATCTATAGTGACAGGCTCCCTATCAGTCCTCTCCTAAAAAAATCCCACCTCTAGACCGTGCTGAAAGAGCAGTAAGCACTAAAGCTTCTACACTAGAGCAGACCAAGGTTGCGGGACGAGAAAGCAGCTTGGGGTTGCTTGCTTGGGGTTCTTCTGGTGCAGGTGTAGGGACGTTGTAACCACAGAGCAACCCAGTCATATGTGAGTCTGTCCTGGCGGAAGTGTCCCACAGTGGTGACCTAGTGCCTGAGCCATGAAAAGGGTGGGCTTGAGATGTACCCAGGCACTGTGTGGCTGAGCTGTGTGCAGAGGGGACTGTATGTCTGCTGCTTCAGACACGAAGGAAAAGCACTGTGGGTGCACCCACGCCTGTATGTTGGAAACCCTGCCATGAAGATGGGCTGGTGATGGAATTGTGGGTAGGGCATCCTTGCTCCTTACAGCTCCATCAGACCTTGCAGCAGAGAAAAGTTCCCTGCTTTGTCCAGTCACTGTCCTCAACGGCAAACAGGTCACCTGGATGAAGCTGAATTTTTGTTATACAGTAATTAAGCATGGAGATGTTTGGAGATACTACTGGGGAAGATTCTGAGGCTTGGAAGGGTCCCAGACTGTCACTTTGATCCTGCACCACGCCCAGTGTGCGGTATTTCCCCTGTGGCTAGATATAGTGGGATATACTGGTAGGTGTAAGCTTCTGCTTACCTTAGCAAGCCACTGGTGCATAGGTAGCCACGTTAGTGCAGTTCTGAATTTGTGTTAGATTATCCTCTCTTTCACCTTGAACTCAGCCTATCATTAACCACAGCTACATGGCTTCCGCCTGAGAAACAGACTTTGGCTGTGGCCAGCCTGCTTGGAGCAGAGGTGGGCATCAGTTTGCAAAGCAGCACCTAGAGACGCACCTTGGGACCAAACCATCCAAATGCAAGGTGGTGTGTGGTTTCAGAGCTGTCACCCCTGGTGCTTTTCAGAGTAGGCATTTGGGTCTGGCCACCCTGCAGTTTGATTTAAAACACTTTTATACTCCAGGCCAGTTTTCTTTTCCAAACAAAAAGTGGGACAAAGTGGAGTGGGACAAAGGCAGCTGTTGATGTTGTTGTTTTGTTTTTGTTTTGGGATTTTTTTTCCCCTATAAGCTCAGTTCCTCCTTGGACTGTGATTATAAGGTGGCCAATTATCTGTCATTATGTGATCCCTGAGGTCCCTCCAGACAGATGGTTCTCTGTTACCTCACAACAATAGAAGCTACTGGGTGCTTGGCGCTTGGAAAATGGGATCATCCATTTTTGCTCCTGCTTTGTTTACATCAGTTGGAAAAGCAGAACAATGAAGGGAGAGGTAGCGAGGTTTTTCTTCAGCAATGTATTTGCTGCAGTAGAAAATGTGAATTGCTTGGTATGCATCCATCACTGCAACATGACCTTCAGCTACCTGAGTTGTTAAAGGAAGAGGGTAGTGCTGGCAGAAAGTTAAATTGCTCATTAATTGCTTTGTAATTTAGCTAATTAGCTAAATTAGCTTTGTCAAGGCTGTAGAACATCAGGGGTGTGGCTGATTATCTTCCCAGTGTTTCACCTTTACAAGTGCAAATTACCTAAAAACGTAAAACCATCATGTGTGGTGTCTTTTTAAAGTAAAACCATCATGTGTGGTGCATGCTGTGGATGGATGTCAGACATCTGAATCTCTGCTTTCTTAGGCCTCTGCGCCTGGCCTGTGGCCTCAGACTGTTCATGGGCCGCTGGGACCTTTTCTGAAGTGTAGCAGACATTTCTGGCATTCCTTCCTCTGTAGTGCACACTCCCAAGGTAGGGCTGCCCAAAAACTTCTATGTAAAAGGACCAGCTCTGGATAACTGCAGTGTGAGAGCGTGCAGAAGTGAGTTAAACGGAACAGTATTTTCCCTGCAGGGGAGAGCGCTGTTAGTCTGTTAGGAGTGGGCTGAGGAGGGAGGTCAGGCTTCTCGCTTTGTGCATGCGGTAGCTAAATCCAGGGTCTTTTTCTTTTTTCTTTGCAGGTAGTGGCCGTGGAAGCAGCACTTTGCCTCCTCATACCATCATCAATGAATTTCCAGAGTACGGCACTGCAGAGTCAAGCAGACAAGCGCCAACGGCTCCATCGACGTACCAGGCTGAGCCTGTAACACGCAGTCCAGAAAGACGGGACAGCCACCACTGCGTCAGGCCCATTCCTCAGTGTGCAGCTCCTGCAGATAATTTGAGGCCTGATGCAGGGGCAGTGCAGCTTCACACCCCAGAAGAAGGTTTGCAACCTGCAGGTGATCTGCCAGAGATTATGAAAATCTCTCAACGGCTAGAAGCAACAAAGGTGCAAGAGAGAGCAAATACTTCTCTCGATTCAGAGACGCAAATGGAAAAAAAGATTGTTACTAGCAGCCAAAATGTGCAAGCAGCCAGAGAACCAGTTCCAGCAGGCCAAGAAAAACTCTCAGACATGCTTATTCCATCTGAACGAACAGCTGAGGAAAAAAAGCATTTGATCGTAGAGAAAGATCTGGCTTCAATATGGGTTGGAGAAAAGCAGTCCGAGTCCTCGCAAGCCATAAGTAATAAAGCAGAGGAGGTTCACGCAGCTCAGGAACCAAGCTGTCACAGACCATCTGTGACAAACCTGGAAACAGTCAGCAGAATGGAGAGGGGGACACATTTTGAGGAGTTTTCAGAGTACAGTCAAGGCAAAATGCAAACAGGTCCTGAGAGGAGGCTCGCTAAAGAGGCAGCTCCGAGTAAACATGTAGAATTTCAAGGTGTGGAGATTTTATGGCTGCAAAAAGCCGAGGAACAGAGGAGAAAGAAACACTCACTGCTGGACTCTGTGTCTGTGGAGAGGAAGGCATTCCCCAAAACATCCAGCCACCCTGTGTCACCGATGGTCTCCCCAGGCTTGCTTTCCTCACCAGACAGTGCATGGAGTGAGGCCTGTGAGGACCCAAGGCTGGGACCCGCTGCCTCTGGAGCCACTTCCCTAGCAGTGCTCAATGAAAGCGGGAAGGATGAAGTTTCTGTGAAGGACAAGAAGAACTGTGGTGAGGAGGAGATGGCTGTGCTTGCAAGAGGCCAGGCCAGGTGAGATGGTGCCAAGCGGGGAGCAGGGGTCAGGCGGGGTTTCTCTATGTGCTTGTGGCTTGTGCCTACCTCTTTAGGAGCTAATGAGAAGCAGCAAATAATTGTCTGCTGCCTGTGGTGGGGTGTCAACAGTAGTGGTTTGTAGCTGGTGGTTGGCTAGTGCCTGAAGTTGGTACTGAAGCCACTCCACACCATCTTACTGAAGTTTGCAGTCTATCTCAGGTTTTGTAACATAAAAATCAGAATTCTTGCTGTTTGCACAGTAGTGTCTGTGCGATGAAGCATCTGTTGCAGGTGTAGTTGGGATCTGGACATGTCGTGTAATTAAATACAGTTGGCATGCAGGCCTGGCCATATGCACCTGAACAGATTTTCTGGTTTCAGATAGAGTTTGTGCAAGAGCAGTGTAAGAACCTCTGAAAGGTCAGATAATAAAGACATTTTATCCAGGGCCGTGTAGATCATAAGAGGATAAATGCTGTGATATGCTGTGATGTGCTTTCTATATTATTTATCTGTCTATCTATCTGCCTATCTATCATCTGTGCTTATTTAATTTTGGCAATACATACTGGAAGAATGGTGTGCTGCTTTGTATCCTTATTTGCTTGCTTTTCTTTCCTGATGCACATTTCTGACAAAGCAAAGGGTTCCACTAGTGCATTCTGAGCAAACCATGCCCACTCTGACCTGGACAGGTGTTTGCTGCTGAGACAACAGGATCTCTACAAGGGAGGCTCTCCTGCCTCTGCACCTCTGGATCTGTGGAGTTCTGCTTTGGCTAGTGCATGGGATTACTTGGGCTGGCTACCCTAACCTCTGGCATGGTGAGGAGCCCCACAGTATTTGGTGCAGCAGAGAGAAGAAAACTCTCTGCAGGGGGATGCTATACCTTTCCCTGTGCATCAGCAAGCAGGCTGAGTCTTCTCCTTTCCAATCTGGTTCTCCAAGCTCCATATTTATAATTGCACTTGCTTCCCTTTGCATTTTGGAGTGATTTCCTTCAGCTTTTTGCTGAAGATCCCAGTCCTAGGACTGCAGAGCTAGCAAATTATCCTTCAGGGGCAGAGGCTCCATCTGGATACACATCTCCAACATGTGCAGCCCCATGGCACAGCACTGGTGCTAGGATAGATCTTACATGTTGTGCTTTTCTCCTTTGCACATAAGCAGCTGATGTTATCTGTTACACAATATTAGGCTGTCTTCCAGCCCTCTTCTTTTACCCAGAAAATTGTTTCTCTGTCCCCAGAGAGGGAGATGATGCCAGTCATAAGGAGATGTGGTGCAAGGAGAAACCAGCATTTTACCTGCGGTGCCCTCTCCTGCACAAAGCTGCGTTGACCTTTGTGCTCAGAAAGATGGAAGGTGAGAAGGTTTGCCCGAAGTCTAAACCTTGCCCCCAAGCTGAAATGAACCGTTTCTGGTTAATTTGCAGGATGGTGGAGGAGGGGGAAGCAGCCACAGGAGGATATGAAGATTTCCTTGGGCAGAGGCACTCTGATGTCTCCACTGATTTGTACAGCTCACAGTTTGAAAACATCCTAGACAATGCATCTTTGTACTACAGTGCGGAATCGCTGGAGACGTTGTACTCTGAGCCCGATAGCTACTTCAGCTTTGAGATGCCACTGACTCCCATGATCCAGCAGCGCATGAAGGAGGGTGGACAGTTTTTAGATAGGACGTCAGCCTTGGGGCAGACAGATGTCCCTGACACGGAGGTGAAGGGATGTGGTGAAGGCATCGCCAATGGCTTAAGGGATGCAAGCGAAACACTCTTCAAAGGAGATGTCACAGAAGTCCATCGTCTGGAAAGGTAAAAGTAGTGTGTGACCTTTCTGTGTGCCTGCTGATTTTTCCCCAGTCTCTGTTTATTTCAGTGTACTGTCACAGAGTGTAGTTTTGCCTCTTTTAATGCTGCAAATTTTCTGCAGATAATAATTTCCAGGGTGACTGCAGGAGACAAATGAGCCATCCAAACCTGCCATTCGTAAGAAAAGTGCAAATTTACATTATGAAAGTTTATTAGGCAATGCTGATGCGTTGATAAAAGTGTCTGGTATTATCACATCTCTGGGACCTGTCCCTGGAGGAGTTAGTTACTGGTAACCAGTGAACCTTGTTCAGCTCCAGTTCCTACCTGAATTTATTGGCAGCAACTTTAGCAGCGGTAACACTTTGTGCACACAAATGAGTTGTGCAAATGCAGTTTGTGATCTGGATGTCCAAGAAGTATCTCTGGGCATAGCTTTTCCTCTCTTGAGGCCAGTGGGAGTTTTGAATGTTACTCATCTGGGATGGGATTTTGCTCCCACCACATTCACAGGTTAGCTGCTTCTTTCATTTGTGCATTTACTTACTGAAAGAGAAATGAGCATTGCAAAAATGTTAATAATCTCTGTTTAGGTAAAGGGGGAGATGAGAAAACCTATTAAGAGTCATGTCGGAAGCAAAAACTAAGCTAAGTGATCAGAAAATACTGTACAATCATAGAAAATAACTCTATGTGCAAACTTTTCTCATAATGTGCTGTCAAAGAGAGTGGGGACAGTGAAAAGCAGCCACAGACAAAGTGGGAGGTTGAGTTAGAAGCAGAGCAGTTGAGGGTGCCACTCACTTGCAAAGTGGTGAAGGACTTTGTGAGTGACAAAATTGCCTCTGGTCTTCATCTTCCAGGGACAGGATGTTATCTAAGAGTCTTTGGACTATTCCCTTAGATGGGACTAGTCTAGTTCAAGCTTTCCCAGGAGTAAGGGTGGGAGATCTTTTACCTGTTTTATTTCTTTTCTGCTAAAATGAAAGAAGTCCTTTGAGCAGAAGTAGCTTTGCTAACTTTATGGATTAAGGTACAGTTTGCTCCTAAAACAACTGGCAGAGGGACTTAGCAGTTTAAAATACTTTTCACTCAATATTACAGTTAAAAAGGTGTTTAAATCTTGTGCATGCATGGTGCCTGCCATAGGCAATAAGTGACTGCTAATCTGGAATAACCTGTATGGAGCCAGAAACTGAGGTCAGTCCTGAGACCTGCAACTCCTTACTTACACCAAAACCGAAGACTGACATAAAACTGGACAGTGGAGAACAAGCAGCACATTCAGGTCCTGATTCTGTTACCCTGTAGTTGCAGCATCTACTGTCTAAAAGGTACTGTCAAGGAAGGCCTGCACTGGCTCATCAAGACAAAAATTATCACGAAGACAAGGTGTGCTTAGATGAGTCACATCAGGTGCCTGCCAAATGTGTATTTCACTTGGAATTAATTTTAGTTTAGATTTGCAGCCATACTGATAAACCAGCAGTAGATTTTTAAATTATTTTTTCCTCACTTAATTAAAAAAAAGAAAAGAAAAGAAAAAAAAGAGTGTTCCTGGCAGTGGGTTTGTTAGGGACAAGCCTTGAGGGCTCATCTAAGGTAGGTGCCAGTAGAGAATGTCACCGCAGCAGTATGGCTAGCCACAAGTAAGCCCAACAGAATAATCCTCCCAACAATAACCTTACAGCCAACACCACCCTTTCTCCTCCGTTATTCTAATATCATGTTGTATTGCACCAGGCGTGTATTTTGTGTGGTGACTGACAGGTCGTGAGTACTATTTTGTTGGAGCCAGTGGGGAACCACGGTGTTAAGAGTGCGTGGGTGAAAAGCAGTGTGTGCGTGCTGGGGGCAGCGGGGTTTATCGCAAACAGGTCAAGGCGGTGTCTCATGGTGATGCTCAGGTAAACCAGAAATAGCTTCCTGAGCCCTGGCGGTTCAGGGAGTTTGAACGCGCGGTTGTGTTGCCTGAAGCAATCCGAGACTTAGGTTTACCTAGGTCTGCCTGTGCGATACGTGTATGGCACCTCTCTGCCTGCTGCTGAAGCCCTCGTTTCCTATGGTGCCGTGAGCCTGCGGTTGTGCTTGGGGCTGCAATTCCTCACGCTTAGTGCCTGCCTCGCGCTGCAGAGCAGCGGGGGCACCGTCCTCACTGCTCCAGCCCTCCCGGAGGAGGAGGAGGGGGAGGCGGAGGAGGGGGGGAGGCAACCCCTCCGTCCCGCCGTGCCCGGCCCCGCGCGGTGCCACCGGAGCGCTCCATGCGCTGTGCCCGGCCGGGGCTCCCCCGCTGCCGCCGCCCCCGCCTGGAGGAGAGCGGCGGGAGAAGCCCCTCCCAGAGGGGTGGGGGTTACTGTGGGGACTCGGCATGTGGATATTGGCAAGTGCAAACGGAAGCGAGGGAATTTTGGGTGCGGAGCATTTGGGAGCAGAGCAGGGCAGTGTTGCTGTGCGGGACAGCAAGGAGCGTGAACCCCCCCCTCCTTCCCCCCCCGCCCGGAAACGGTGCTGCCAACCCGAGCGATCAAAAACCGAAACCAAAATCTCAGCAGTCTTGTGCCGTGGTATTTCGGTGATATAAAAAGTGGTTGGGCAGGGAGCATGCTTCCAAGTAACAGCGCTAGTTAATGGGGGAGCAGTGGGAAACACGAGCCGTTCTTCC